>CM054165.1:40000655-40008155 GCA_028751875.1 Rapana venosa
GGAGATCGTAAAACGATATATAAAAAAATCTCCACCCTTAATTCATCAAATGCCTCTGCCGAGATTCGAACTCACGACTTCATGTAGACCCACGTGATTTGAAGTCAAATGGTCTTTACCACTCGGCTTTAGTGTCCGTCATTTTAAGAATAAACTCGTGTAAAACCATGGATAAAAAGGTATAGGTGTCTCATAACCTATGTGGTCGTAGGGGAGCGAGGCGTCAGAGACCTCAGCTTCTCTAGGGGCCAGCATTTTGAGGGCAGCGGCGCCCATCTCCTCTCCCTCGCTGCTTTACCTTCCCTGACCCTAAAAGAGGGCAGAGGTACCCCATTTACAGCTGGGTGAATCGGGGAACTGTACTGAAGCCAAGGCGCGCAAATAAACCAGATGTCAAATTCTTAGGTGTTATTTTAACTAGAAAGCTGAGTTGGAAGTTGCACATCAACCAGTTAATATCTGAGGCTAGAAAAAGACTTAACTTTTTAAAAATAATAAGTTCTCAGGCATGGAGCCAAAATACCAAGACACTGATACATTTGGCTCGATCTTTAGTACGCTCAAAATTAATCTATGGACAAGAAGTTTATTTTTCTGCTGCAGAATATCTTCTTAAAAAATTACAAAGTTTAGACAGTAAAGCCATAAAAATAGCACTTGGTGTTCCAGTCCATGCTAACATAACTAATACTTATAAAGAAGCACAGCTACTCTCTTTCTGATCAACGAAGATTAGCCATATCAAAGTATGTGATTCGAAGTCTCTCTGTTCCAAATTCAGTATGAATCAAGACACTGATTATCCAAAACGAGCAAGCAATATTTCATTTCTTCTGCCAAATAAAAATTATACAGATTCATCAATGAAAGACATTGGTATTGACCTAACAACAATTCCAATTTTTCCAATGGTTCCTCAAATGCCTCCTTGGGAACATATATCAGCTAACTTTGACACTGACTACACGGATGTAAAAAAGAATGAAGATCCAAAAATGCTCACTGTTGATGTAAAAAGTCACATTGAAAGCAATTATGCTAATTACTTAAAAGTATATACTGATGGATCTGTACTGGAATCAGGAAGAAATGGGGCAGCATTTGTGATTCCTGTTTTAAAAGTACAAAAATCATTTCATTTAGGAAAACATTTTTCTATTTTTACGTGTGAATTGTTTGCGATCCTTATGGCCTTGGATTTATTGTCAAATACTGCGCTTGATATTCACCAGATTCTTTTTTGCGTTGACTCAAAAGCAGTATTGATGACACTAAAGCACTGGCAGGGGAACATAAGGAAAGATTGTATTTGAGATAAAATTCTTGATACATTGTATTGCAAGCAGAGGCATACAAATAACTTTTTGCTGGGTCCCTTCTCACTGTGGAATTTATTGGAATGAGTTGGTTGATTCCTTAGCAAAACAAGGTGCCTCTGATTGCAACATTGAAACGTTTGATTCCAATCTCGCATTGTCCTCCCATGAAATTAATGCTAAATTGATGAATTGCATGCATTCCAAAATGAAGAAAACACACTTTGAAAACATTTCTTGCTCACGGAAAGTAGAAATTTTAATATATAAAATGAGGCTAAATGCATGGAACACCAAATACTCTAAAAATATGACATGTTGCTGTTCTCAATCTCTTTCAATCCACCATTTATTGTTTGATTGCCCAATCCTAACTGACCTGTTTAAAAGGAAAGGAATAGATATTCATACAAAATATGCCACTGTTCAAGAAGTTTTATATGACTCTCAGCAGTTCATAACATCAGTTGCTGAGATTAAATATTCATCCCCAGGAAGACCACTACTGTAGATAGTTGCGATAATATAAATATACGTACATTAAAGAG
The DNA here is from genome assembly GCA_028751875.1 of Rapana venosa. Classification (NCBI taxonomy): domain Eukaryota; kingdom Metazoa; phylum Mollusca; class Gastropoda; order Neogastropoda; family Muricidae; genus Rapana; species Rapana venosa. Next base: position 40,002,520 of record CM054165.1, read on the forward strand.
AGAGAGAGAGAGAGAGAGAGAGAGAGAGAGAGAGAGAGAGAGAGAGAGAGAGAGAGAGAGAGAGAGAGAGATGTTGGTTTGAATGCGGGTGTGTCCTTATCACCAAGTAGTGAATGGACATTAAACAAAACAAAACAAAACAAAACGGTCACCCATCCACTTGGTAACCACGCTCGATGCATGGATAGTGAAAGACTTGAGGTCCCAAATGTTTCTGTCTTTGATATTTTCGCAGGACACGCTGAAATGCGACTTACTGATCGTCATGGGGACAGCACTGGCGGTACAACCTTTTGCCAGCCTGACTGGACAGTGAGTTTTCTCCCTTGGATCGATGGCTACTACGGCTATTGACAATAACTTAATGTCAATAACTTGACAATAACTTATGTTATTGACAATAACTTATGTTTCTTATGATAAGGTAAAGGTAAGGTAAAGGTGTCCCATAACCTATAAGGCCGTAGGGGAGCGAGGCGTCAGAGACCTCACTTCTCTAGGGCCAGCATATTGAGGGCGGCGCCCATCTCCTCTCCCTCGCTGCTTTACCTTCCCTGACCCTAAAGAGGACAGGTACCCATTTACAGCTGGGTGAACTGGGAGAACTGTACTGAAGCCAAGGCGCGCAAACGGTCACCCATCCAAGTGGTAACCACGCTCGACGCTGCTTAACTTGGCTGGGGGAAAGCGAGTGCTCTGACCACTGACCTATCCCGTCCCACCAACGCGAGGCAGAAAGATAGAATGAATGTTCTTGTTGGTAAAGTTGCGCGTTTGCCAAGGTTAACACCCTAGGGGGGTCTATCACGCAGAACATACACTCTTGTCTGTCTCACTCATCATCCCACCTGGGAATCACTGTGAGATTGAAAGTACACACTGGATGAGAAGTTTGCGTGCATGTCTCTTTTCAGATGCCTCTTCTCTCGCATAGGCAGCCACAGTACGACATAAGCACTCTCGTTCATTCATTCATGGGGACGGGATAGTTTAGTGGGTAGAACATTGGGCGCGCAATCTGACGACCCAGGTTCGATTCCCGTTCAAGGGGGATATTTTCCCCTGGAGTTAACATCAGTGCAGACTCCACTCTCCCCAAAAGTCCTTCGGATGAGACTATAAACCGAGGTCCCGTGTGCGAACGCACGCAGAACATCTTGCGCACACGTTAAATCCTGTTCCGCTTTTCGTAAGAGTAGGTCATTGTGTGTCGGTGGGAACAGACGACAGAATTTGCAAAACCGCATACGCACGGGGACTGGATGTAAAAAAGCATATAAGTGCGTATTCCGTTATCTTCGATGTAACAGATTAAAAAAAAAATTACTATAAAAAATTCAAAAGTTAAGATTCTGTGTATACTATGCTTTTCCATGCATTGGGGACGGGATAGCTCAGTGGTCAGAGCACTCGCTTTCCCCCCAGCTAAGGTTAAGCAGCGTCGAGCGTGGTTACCACTTGGATGGGTGACCATTTGTGCTGCCTTGGCTTCAGTACAGTTCCCCCAGCTGTAAATGGGTACCTGCCTCTTTAGGGTCAGGGAAGGTAAAGCAGCGAGGGAGAGGAGATGGGCGCCGCCCTCAATATGCTGGCCCCTAGAGAAGTGAGGTCTCTGACGCCTCGCTCCCCTACGACCTTATAGGTTGTGGGACACCTTTACCTTTTATTGTCTTGTCTCCAATATTATGACATATATGTTTTGATGTATTGGTACAGCCTGCTATAAGAAGATTATCTCGTTGTGTTCTATTTTCAAGACTGATGTACATGTTTTATCTTTTTTTATAAAACAAATAGTACAAAGGTTTCAGAGCCTTCGAATTTTCCTTTCTAAATAAGTTTGACTGTAGAAGCTGGTTTTCATGAAGAAAGTTTGTATTCTTAGAAGAAAAAAATTGTTCTTGTTCATAAAATGGTTTTCGTGTGTGTGTGTGTGTGTGTGTGTGTGTGTGTGTGTATTTGTGTGTGTGTATTTGTGTGTGTGTATTTGTGTGTGTGATCTGTGTGTGTGTGTGTGATCTGTGTGTGTGATCTTTGTGAGTGTGTGATATCTGTGTGTGTCATCTTGTGCGTATCTGTGTTTGTGTGTGTGTGTAATCTTTGTGTGTGTGTTGTGTGTGTGTGTGTGTGTGTGTGTGTGTGTGTGTGTGTGTGTGTGTGTGTGTGTGTGTGTGTGTGTGTGTGTACAGAGTAAAGACAAGTACGCCTCGACTTTATATCAATTTGGATCGAGGACAAACAAATAAAGTAAGTAGCCCGATAAATGCACTCATTGCTGTCATACTGCCTGTCATATTGCCTGTCATATTGCACTCAATGCTGTCATATTGCCTGTCATATTACACTCAATGCTGTCATATTGCCTGTCATATTACACTCAATGCTGTCATATTGCCTGTCATATTACACTCAATGCTGTCATATTGCCTGTCATATTGCACTCAATGCTGTCATATTGCCTGTCATATTGCACTCAATGCTGTCATATTGCCTGTCATATTACACTCAATGCTGTCATATTGCACTCAATGCTGCCTGTCATATTGCACTCAATGCTGTCATGTTGCACTCAATGCTGTCATGTTGCACTCAATGCTGTCATGTTGCACTCAATGCTGTCATATTGCCTGTCATATTGCATTGAATACTGTCATGCTGCCTGTCATATTGCACTCAATGCTGTCATATTGCACTCAATGCTGTCATATTGCACTCAATGCTGTCATATTGCACTCAATGCTGTTATATTGCCTGTCATATTGCACGCAATGCTGTCATATTCCTGTCATATTGCACTCAATGCTGTCACATTGCACTCAATGCTGTCATATTGCACTCAATGCTGTCATATTGCCTGTCATATTGCACTCAATGCTGTCATATTGCCTGTCATATTGCACTCAATGCTGTCATATTGCCTGTCATATTGCACTCAATGCTGTCATATTTGCACTGAATACTGTCATACTGCCTGATATATTGCCTGTCATATTGTGCTGAATACTGTCATATTGCCTGTTATATTGCCTGTCATATTGTGCTGAATACTGTCATATTGCCTGTCATATTGCGCTGAATACTGCCATATTGCCTGTCATACTGCCTGTCATATTGCTTGTCATATTGCACTGAATACTGTCATATTGCCTGTCATATTGCGCTGAATACTGTCATATTGCCTGTCATATTGCCTGTCATATTGCGCTGAATACTGCCATATTGCCTGTCATATTGCGCTGAATACTGCCATATTGCCTGTCATATTGCCTGTCATATTGCGCTGAATACTGTCATATTGCCTGTCATATTGCGCTGAATACTGTCATATTGCCTGTCATATTGCGCTAAATATTAGGCCTAGAACTCAACAAAACCCTGAGAAAGGCAGAACAGAGAGAGGAATGGAGGGAACTGGTTGTTGAATCTTTGAGGGTGCCCCCACGGTCGTCAGACTACGGGACAGATAGATAGACTGTCATATTGCCTGATATATTGCGCTGACTACTGTCATATTGCCTGCCATACTGCCTGTTATATTGCGCTGAATACTGTCATATTGCCTGTTATATTGCCTGTTATATTGCGCTGACTACTGTCATAATGCCTGTCATATTGCCTGATATATTGCGCTGAATACTGTCATATTGCTTGTCATATTGCGCTGTATACTGACATATTGCCTGTGATATTGCACTGAATACTGTCATATTGCCTGTCATATTGCCTGTCATATTGCCTGTTATACTGCATGTCATATTGCCTGTCATATTGCCTGTCATATTGCCTGTCATATTGCGCTGAATACTGTCATATTGCCTGTTATATTGCCTGTCATATTGCGCTGAATACTGTCATATTGCCTGTCATATTGCCTGATATATTGCGCTGAATACTGTCATATTGCCTGTCATATTGCCTGTTATATTGCGCTGACTACTGTCATATTGCCTGTCATATTGCGCTAAATACTGTCATATTGCCTGTCATATTGCCTGTCATATGGCGCTGAATACTGTCATATTGCCTGTCATATTGCGCTGAATACTGTCATATTGCCTGTCATATTGCCTGTCGTATTGCCTGTCATATTGCGCTGAATACTGTCATATTGCCTGTCATATTGCCTGTCGTATTGCCTGTCATATTGCCAGTCATATTGCGCTGAATACTGTCATATTGCCTGTCATATTGCCTGTCACATTGCCTGTCACATTGCCTGTCATATTGCGCTGAATACTGTCATATTGCCTGTCATTTTGCGCTGAATACTGTCATATTGCCTGTCATATTGCCGTCATATTGCCTGTCATATTGCCTGTCGTATTGCCTGTCATATTGCGCTGAATACTTTCATATTGCCTGTCATATTGCCTGTCGTATTGCCTGTCATATTGCGCTGAATACTGTCATATTGCCTGTCATATTGCCTGTCGTATTGCCTGTCATATTGCCAGTCATATTGCGCTGAATACTGTCATATTGCCTGTCATATTGCCTGTCATATTGCCTGTCACATTGCCTGTCACATTGCCTGTCATATTGCGCTGAATACTGTCATATTGCGCTGAATACTGTCATATTGCCTGTCATATTGCGCTGAATACTGTCATATTGCCTGTCATATTGCGCTGAATACTGTCATATTGCCTGTCATATTGCGCTGAATACTGTCATATTGCCTGTCATATTGCGCTGAATACTGTCATATTGCGCTGAATACTGTCATATTGCCTGTCCTATTGCCTGTCATATTGCCTGTCATATTGCGCTGAATACTGTCATATTGCCTGTCATATTGCCTGTCATATAGTGCTGAATACTATCATATTGCCTGTCATATTGCGCTGAATACTGTCATATTGCCTGTCATATTGCCTGTCATATAGTGCTGAATACTATCATATTGCCTGTCATATAGTGCTGAATACTATCATATTGCCTGTCATATAGTGCTGAATACTGTCATATTGCTGGTCATATTGCCTGTCATACTGCCTGTCATATTGCGCTGAATACTGTCATATTGCCTGTCATATTGCGCTGAATACTGTCATATTGCCTGTCATATTGCGCTGAATACTGTCATATTGCTGGTCATATTGCCTGTCATACTGCCTGTCATATAGTGCTGAATACTATCATATTGCCTGTCATATTGCGCTGACTACTGTCATATTGCCTGTCATACTGCCTGTCATATTGCTTGTCATATTGCGCTGAATACTGTCATATTGGAATCATACCCGAAGTTATGATGCCGCTACCTTCACGGTGGGCAAAAAACGATTGCATCCACAAGTGAATATTGGCGAACCTGGGGGTCGTCTGAAACAAAACGACAATAAATAAATAAATGAATGAATGATGAATAATGAATGATATATGAATGAATGAATGAATGAATAAAATGAATGAATGAATGAATAATAATGATGAATATAATAAATGAATGAATGAATGAATAATAATCAATGCTGTGATAAATACAAAGTAATAATGCCATAATAATTGCATGAATACTAAATATGAATTAATGATAATGGAATACTGCATTATTTTGTGACAAAGTTCCGATTCCTGTAATACTCATTGCGTTAAAAGTGTTCAATTCCTTCTTCTTTTTTAATCTGGTTGCT
>CM054165.1:40013155-40035655 GCA_028751875.1 Rapana venosa
ATCTATCTATCTCTATTACCATTCTCTATCTCTCTATCTCATCCATCTATATATATAACCATCTATCTATCTCTCTCTATCTATCTATATAACCATCTATCTATCTCTCTCTATCTATCTATATAACCATCTATCTATCTCTCTCTATCTATCTATATAACCATCTATCTATCTCTCTCTATCTATCTATATACTCATCTATCTATCTCCTTACCTCTATCTATCTATATAACCATCTATCTATCTCTCTCTCCACTTTACAGGACGAACTTCGCGCTCTGGTCAAAGCCGAACACGAGCGCATCGACGAGGAGGATCGCCTCAAGGGCAAAACCAAACCGCCACCCCTCAACGACGACACTGCAACAACAACACCACCACCACCACCACCCCAAGAAGAAACCACCCCCGCCACCACCACCACCACCGCTACCGTCACCACCAACAACAACCACAACCACCAAACCTCAACAACCACCACAACCACCAAAACCAAAGATGCCCCCCCAACCAGCAAAACCGCTTCTCGCTCGCCAAGGTCTAGTAGTGTGAAACCTGCCGCCAAAAAATCCAACGCTAAGACGAACAAAGATACTGCCGCGAAACGTAGTAGTGGTGGTGGTGTTAGGGGTGGTGTTAGTGGTGGTGTTGGTGGTGTTAGCGGTGGTGGTGTTGGGGGTGGTGGAGGAGGTAGCACTAAGCAACATTCTGGCGCTTCTGGAAGCGTTCCTGCAGGCAAGTCTGGTGTTTCTGCCGGTTCTGGTTCTGGTGCTGGGAGCAAAGTTTCTGCTTCTGCTGCTGTTTCTGCTGCTGCTGGTGCTGCTGCTTCTGGTGGTAGTAGTAGTGGTGGCGGTGGTAGTGGTGGTGGTGGTAAAGGGAAAGGAGTGAAAATGGTTTCTGGTGGGGGTGGTGGGGGTGTCAAGGTGAAAAGTGGTGCTGGGAAGTGAAGTGGAGGTAGAGGGGGTGGGGGGTGGTGGGTGGGTGTGGGTGGGGGGGGGAGGGGGTGGGGGATGGAGGGGGTTAACTTTGACTTTTGACTATTATTTATTGTCTTGCCCTTTTTTGTTGTTATTGTTGTGTTGTTGGTGGTGGTGGTTGGGTTTTTGTGTGGTTGTTTTTTTTGGGGCTAGAACTATTAAGGTTCTGCAGTGGTGAGATTTGTTGGTTTTTTTCTTTCTTGGGTATGCGGCCAATGTTTTTGTTTGTTTGGTTTGGTTGTGGTTGAGGTTTTTGGGGATTTTTTGTGGGTTTTTTTTGGGGGAGGGTTGGGTTGTTGTGTTTTTGGGGGGTACCGACCGTTAAGGTAACAGCATTCCGATGTCGGGGGGGGGGGGGGGGGGGGGTCTAAATACGATACCTACGTGCCATGCGTTTTTAGTGTGTTGGTTTGTATGTATGTGTGTGTGAGTGTGTGAATGTGATGTTTGGGTGGTTGTATGTTGGTTTTGTTTGCTTGATTTTGTTGTTTTGTGTTGTTGTGGGGATTTTTCATTCCTACCAACACACAAAGTGTCCCTACTCTTCTGAATAGCCGAACGGGTTGGGGGTTTTTCAATGTCAGCGCAAGATGTTCTGCTGTGTGCTAGTACTCTGTTTGTAGTCTCACCTGAAGGACTTTTTTTTCTGGGGGGGGAGTAGGGGGCGGGAGTGGAGTCATTACTGATGTTAACTCCAGGTTCAAATTTTCTTTTAAAAAAAAAACGGGCATTGCCTCCGTGGTGGTTCGAACCCGGGCCGTCAGATCACGAGCGCAATGCTCTAACCACTAGTCTTCTTCCCCCGTCCCCCGGGGAAAAACCAACAACTCGCCTTGACTTGACTTGACTTGAGAAGTCATTTAACTTCTTGAGGAGTCGTTAGGACACTGCAGCGATTTGTGTTGTTGTTGTTTTTGTTGTTCAGGCAGTGTGTGGTAAATTATGAGCGAGTTGAAACCGTCAGAGTCAGTCAGACCTGTTTCGAGGATTGAAAGAGATTGAAGCGTCGCCGTTATTTTTTTGCTGTTCTGATGTAATAATAATAATAATAATGTATGGAATTTATATAGCGCTGAATCCTGTAAAGCAACAAATCAAAGCGCTCAGATGACTTTCCAAAAAAAAAAAATTTCTATCGAGGATAATGGAATAAGCACTCCTGTGCTTTTTTTTACATACAGTCCCCGTGTGTATGCGGTTTTGTAAATTTTGTCATCTGTTCCCACCGGCACACAATGGCCTACTCTTTCGAAAAGCGGAACAGGATTTAACGTGTGCGCAAGATGTTCCACATGCTTTCGCACACGGGGCCTGGGTTTATAGTCTCATCCGAAAGACTGATGTCTCATGGCCTGTCCAAAATAAGCCGTTCATTCCATATTATTGTTTACAGCCCTACTGACCACAAAAGCCACATCAGGGCTGTCTGTCACCTCATTCAGTTTCAGTGACTTCCAGTAACTTTCACCTCAAATTCAAAACCAACACCCCCTAGAACCTTTAAATATCTAACACTGTCCTTCTGGGAAAAAATTAACATTAAATGACACAATACCTAAATCATTTCATTCCTTAAGGCTGATAAACCAGGCTGTGCTGAGGACGCCAGCCATTCCGCTTAATTTATCATCCCCAGATTACAACACAAAAAAACGTAAAAAAAATTATAACAAACACTTTAAAGTACAACAAATATACATACAAAAATACCACATGGGCAAATAATCCTGCAGCAGAATGGACATCCTGTGCCCATCCCAGTGTTTAAACATCACTACCTGGCTGCCAGAACAAAAGAACACAGACAAAACGTCCTAGAATGACAACGGAATATTTCTTGAAAGATTTGCTTGGGAAAAAAAGGCAGGAGAATGGATGGACTGGGGGAAGGCAGAAAATAAGCCAAGAGAGATGATAGAAAGGTCATGAGAAAGACAGAAACAAAGAGAGAAAGATAGAAAAGTGGAAATTTCTTGCACAGAATTGTCCAGAAGGTGGGGGGGATTGCTATTTATACTGAAACAGCCCCCCGGCATTCCCAAGGGAGAGAGCCAAAAATAAGCCCGTGTCCTTTTTCCTAACCAGACAACAACAACAAAAAAAGAGTTCAGTCAGTTCTTTTGAATTTAGACTTTGGTTTGTTCGTACTACTTTTGGTCCAGCTTGTTCTTAGGAGTCTTTCTTCCGTTGAACTTCATATCAAGTGTACAGACACGTTTCGTTGTGATGTCGTGACAGTTTCTTGCCGTTTTGTTCAAGTCAAATCAAATTTTTATTTCCAGATGGTACATTGAATAAGCAATGCATTTGCTTTTTTTTTCCCATCAAGCCATCTATCTAAGAACAAATTTCTTAATGATTATACTGAAATACTACATTATTGTAAACCTTTACCAATAAATTGAACCAGTAAAAAGAGGAAAATCGATAAGATAATACATTGGAAAATACAAATTACACACATATACATACACACGCATACATACACATTGATTGTTGTTGTTGGGTGTGTGTGTGTGTGTGTGTGTGTGTGTGTGTGTGTGTGTGTTGTGTGTGTGTGTGTGTGTGTGTGTGATGATGATGATGATGATGATGATAATTATTTGGTGGCTGTTTATTGTTGCTCGTGAAAGATTCAGGTTGTAAGGGGATACGGGTATGGAAGAGAGAAGTTGAGCTTTGAATTTTTACTCTGACTGTGTGTATGAATGTTGATGGTTGTGTGTGTGCGTGTGCGTGTGTGTGTGTGTGTGTGTGTGTGTGTGTGTGTGTGTGTGTGTGTGTGTGTGTGTGTGAGTTCTTCAGTTTAACGTCCTTCCACCAAAAAGGGATGGATGTGTGTGTGTGTATATATGTTGTGTGTGTGTGTGTGTGAGAGAGAGAGAGAGAGAGAGAGAGAGAGAGAGAGAGAGAAGAGAGAGAGAGAGAGAAACATGTCCATTGTACTTGGGCCACAATACAAGGGAAAGGAACGAGGGGCAGTGGTAATAAGCAGTTGAAAACTTGTATCAATAATCGTCCAGTAATGCAACACGTTTAAATACATAACATACGACCAAGAGCGTCATCATTATCCTCCTCCTCCTCAACACAGTCATGACTAAGACGGGGAGGGAGGGAGGGGGTAGGAGGCGAATGTACCCCCACTCATCATCATCATCATGAACCATTACACCCAGTGGTGTGTAGGGCAGCAACAAAGCGCTTCCACTCCTGCCTATCCTGGGCCAACCTAGTCACTGATCCCCAAGAGTGCTGCTGCATGGCCTTCATCTCACTTTCTACAGTCCTCCTCCTCCACGTTGCTTTTGGTCTTCCTTTCTTTCTCCTTCACACCCGGTATGGAGTAAGGCTGAACACATCATGTAATAATAATAAGAAGAAATAGCAACACTGTAACAAACAAGAATTCACTGCTGAGTAATGAATAGATTCATTACACAACTTTAGACTTCCCCCTCTCCCCTCCCCCCAAAGAAAAGTTCCTTTAGATGAGACTATAAACCGAGGTCCCGTGTGCGAATGTACGCAGAACATCTTGCGCACACGTTAAAACCTGTTCTGCTATTCGGAAGAGTAGGCCGCTGTGTGCCGGTGGGAAAAGGTAACAAAAATGTATACACACGGGGATTGGATGTTTTTTAAAAATAAAAAAAGCACATGATTGCTTATTCCATTATCCTCGAAATAAAAGATAATGATAAGATTGAGTGTGTGTTTATGCAGGTTGCAAAACTAAAGTAGTGGACAAAATAACCCAATTTTTCAATGAATTCCTGTAAAATCACGAAAACATTGCAGTCACCATTGAAACACAACGCTACACATCAGTATTATTCAATTCACGCTAATGACAATCATCATTATACTTGTCAAATGCAAGACAAGGACTTGGTGCTATAGCGAAACTCAGAATCGCAGAAGAGGATTTCAACATGTATTATTAAAACCAGATTATACTTGATTCTTTTCAGAGTATAAATCAATCCTGGCACATTGCAATGTCCAGTTTTTTTAAGAAGTCTTTCACGGTGAACTAAACATTGGGTGAAAACGGTAGCAAAAAACCCCCAAGTCTTTGATATTGTTTGTTGTTGCTGTTGTTGTTATTATGCATTATATTTACGATAATTATATCTGGAAGTGGTACAACATCAAGTGATTGATCATGATGTATAATCTAACTGTGATGTTTTATGGGGACGGGATAGCTCAGTGGTCGGAGCTCTCGCTTTCCCCCCTGCCAAGGTTAAGCAGCATCGAGCGTGGATGAGTGACCGTTTGCGCGCCATGGCTTCAGTACAGTCTCCCAGTTCACCCAGCTGTAAATGGGTACCTGCCCTCTTTTAGGGTCAGGGAAGGTAAAGCAGCGAGGGAGAGGAGATAGGCGCCGCCCTCAATATGCTGGCCCTAGAGAAGTGAGGTCTCTGACGCCTCGCTCCCCTACGACCACATAGGTTATGGGACACCTTTACCTTTACATGACGTTTTATGGTGAGAACAGACTTGATTGCATGTTTATCATGTGATGACAAAGAAGAAAATGGAGTTTTATACGAGTGCTGTTGTTGTTGCTGTATATTATGTTTCACAGTCTGTTTGATTCTTCTTCTTTATCTTCTTCCTTTTTTGTCATGTTTCTCCCAGGGGAGGTTTGACATTGATGAGCCTTCTCAATCTCTCTCTGTTTTGAGCTTCCTCCTTATTTATGCCCTTTTCTCTAAGATCATCAGCAATACAGGTAACCAGGGTTTTGATTATATATATATATATATATATATATATATATATATATATATATATATTATATAGACATGGAGAGAGAGAGAGAGAGAGAGAGAGAAGAGAGAGAGAGAGAGGAGAGAGGAGAGAGAGAGAGAGAGAGAGAGAGAGCTTTACACGAGTATCATTGCTGTTGTATGTGTTTAAGGCATACAGTTTTTATACAGGTTTTCTTCTTTAAAGTTGACTAATTATAAGTATGGTTGTTGCTTTAGTATGGCTTTTCTAATAGGGAGGGAGGGTGTGGGGAGGTGCTGGATTTGGGAGAAGGAGGGGGGGGATGTCTTTTGTGTAGTTGTTTGGTTGTTTCTTGATTAAACCATTGACGCTGGGGGCAACAGCAAAGTGAGAGGCTGTATGACCAGTGGCTTTTCCACTCATGGAATTCCACTTTACAGCTTAGTCTTTAGTGATCGACTATGACTCTCTGACTAGGAGGCTTGACTTGAACAGTCATGTGCTGCAGCCCTGGGGGCTGGTTGGCCTTTGGAGAACATCTCCAACGCTGACTGTCCTTATGCCCACTTGGCCGAGAGAGTGGGGATGTACTGTGGGCAAGGCATCTCCACTATAATCAAATTTCTGCCCAATTTCCGAAACAGCAGCTGCCTCCTCTGCTGTTTTGGAGGTCATCGTCGAAAACGACGGACTAACATAGTTGTTTGGTATGAGGGGTGGGGTGTCTACTTTTTCTTTTTTCTTTTTTTTCGGGGGGGGGGGGGGGATGTTTTGTATGGAAGGGGGGGGGGTGTTTGTTGTTTTTTTGCGAAGAGCTATTGATTTTTTTCAATCAGAAACATTATAATATCAGAATAATACAATAACGAATGCTGTATTCGCATACGTGTAATAAGTGGTGCGTTTTGTTTATAGATGTCCAATCCCTATTGCACAAATGCTTTTTGTTTTATTTTTAATGCCAAGAGACGTTTATGGCTACCGATCAATTTGATGCAATAATATTGTTTTGTGTACGTGAAGTTATTCCAACTTTCTTTTGATTTTTGTTGTGTTTTTGTTACTCGACTGGACCTCTGATGTTTCACAAAATAATGGTAAGATTTCGCGTATGCACCCGATGTCTAAAAAAAGAATGAAGGTGGCAGGATGGTTAAGACGTTCGCCTGCCAACAAGTCAACCGTGAGGTTCTGGGTTCGATTCCCAGCCTTGCCCCTTTCTTCCCAGTTTGACCCCCAAAAATTGAACTGAATGTCAAAGTCCTTTGGATGAGATTATAAACCGAGGCCCCGTGTTCGAACGCATGCAGAACATCTTGCGCACACGTTAAACCCTGTTCCGCTTTTCGGAAGAGTAGGCCATTGTGTGCCGGTGGAAACAGATGACAAAATTAACAAAATCGCATACACACGGGGACTGGATGTGAAAAAGCGCATGAGTGCTTATTCCATTATCCTCGATATAAAAGAATAAATAAAGAATAAATAAATAATCACCGTTTTGGTAACGGCATTCCGACTTCGGGTTCGTATGAACTGAATGACGCAAAGCATTCGAAAGAAATGAGAGTTCCATGAAGTCTGTTGCCACACTGACTGACTGATAGATAGATAGATAGATAGATAGATAGATAGATCGTGCTGGGGTTTTTGGGGGTTGTTTTTTTCCTTAATAATGTTATGTGCATTGCGAGTCTGTTTCTGTCAAGATGTAGAACTTGCCCGTGCGAGCGTGGGTGTGTGTGTGTGTGTGTGTGTGAGTGAGTGCGGGCGTGTGTGTGTGTGTGTGTGTGTGTGAGTGAGTGTGTGTGTCAAGTCAAGTCAAGTCAAATTTTTATTTCCAGATGGTACATTGAATAAGCAATGCATTTGCTTTTTTTCATCAAGCCATCTATCTAACATGGATCTATCTGTGTGTGTATGTGTGAGTGAGAGAAAGAGAGAAAGTGTGTGTGTGCACGTTTGTGTATGTGTGTGCGTGTATATGTGTGTCTGTGTGCGTGTGTGTCTGTGTATGCGCGCGCGTGCGTCCTTGCGATGATTTCAGTGCATACCAATGCTTGTTTTGGATTTCGTTTTCCTTTGTCTGTAGTAGTAGTAGTGGTAGTGGTAGTAGTAGTAGTAGTAGTAGTAGTAGTAGTAGTAGTAGTAGTAGTAGTAGTAGTAGTAGTAGAAGTAGTGGTAGTAGTAGAAGTAGTAGTAGAAGTAGTAGTAGAGGAAGAAGTAGTAGTAGTGGTAGTAGTATTAGTTGTAGTAGTAGTTGTTGTAGTAGTAGTAGTTGTAGAAGTAGTAGTAGCAGCAGTAGTAGTAGTTGTAGTAGTAGTAGCAGCAGCAGTAGAAGTAGTTGTTGTAGTAGTAGTTGTAGTAGTAGTAGTTGTAGTAGTAGTAGTTGTTGTTGTAGTAGTAGTAGTAGCTGTAGTTGTAGTAGCAGCAGATGTAGTAGTAGTAGTAGTAGCTGTAGTAGTAGTTGTTGTAGATGTAGTAGCAGCAGATGTAGTAGTAGTAGCTGTAGTAGTAGTTGTTGTAGTAGCAGCAGATGTAGCAGTAATAGCTGTAGTAGTAGTAGTAGCAGCAGCAGCAGATGTAGTAGCAGTAGTAGTATGATTCTTATACAATGTGTGGGAATGTTCCCATTAATTTTTTGTCTTTCTTTTTCTTTTTCTTGTTTTACTAAAGCACAACTGTGATGAAGTGAGAGAATATTATCATTATTATTATTATATTATTATTGTTATATCAGATTTCTTTACGATGATAAAACTGGAATCACGTTTCACCAGAAAATATATTGTTTTTGTTTTTAAAAATATGTTATATTGTTCATTCTCTTGCGTTTTTGAGTGAGAGACAAAAGCAGCGGACAGACAGAGAGACAGACAGTTGTGAACAAACACACAGGCAGACAAACGTGAATTAACATACATACATACATACATACATGTGCGCGCGCGGGCGTGTGTGGGAGTGTATGCGTGTGTGTGCTTCTATACGTGTGCTTTATTTATTTTACTTATTATTTTATTTATTCTTTTATATCGAGGATAATGGAATAAGCACGCATACGCTTTTTTTCATCCAGTCCCCGTGTGTATGCGGTTTTGTAAATTATGTCATCTGTTCCCACCGACACACAACGGCCTGCTCTTACGAAAAGCGGAACATGATTTAACCGTGTGCGCAAGATGTTCTGCGTGCGTTCGCACACGGGGCCTCGGTTTATAGTCTCATCCGAAAGACTTTTAGGGAGAGTGGAGTCTGCACTGATGTTAACTCCAGGAAAAATATCCCCTTGAACGGTGTGTGTGTGTGTGTGTGTGTGTGTGTGTGTGTGTGTGTGTGGTGATTATTTTCATATAGTCGTTGGGACACTGCTGTAGATTTTTGCTTTTTTTTCTCTCTTTTGTTTTTTTGTTTGTTTTTATTTCACTGAATGCATTCTGTTTCTGGGGACAGGATAGCTCAGTGGTCAGAGCACTCGCTTTCCCCCCAGCCAAGGTTAAGCAGCGTCGAGCGTGGTTACCACTCGGATGGGTGACCGTTTGCGCGCCTTGGCTTCAGTACATTTCCCCAGTTCACCCAGCTGTAAATGGGTACCTTGCCCTCTTTAGGGTCAGAGAAAGTAAAGCAGCGAGGGAGAGGAGATGGGCGCCGCTGCCCTCAATATGCTGGCCCCTAGAGAAGTGAGGTCTCTGATGCCTCGCTCCCCTACGACCTTATAGGTTATGGGACTCCTTTACATTATTCTGTTTCTGGTAACGTGTCTGTGCCTCTTACAAGAGCAGCGCTACTCATTATTTTTTATTTTTTTTATTATTTGTGTGAATGTGTATACTCTTTTGCTTCCGAAGACTCTTAGGCATCTCATACAAAGACCACATCACGAATGAAGAAGTCAAGAGACGCATCCGCAATGAAATCGGGCCCTATACTGACCTTCAAACACTCGCAAGACAAGGAAAACTGAAGTGGTTGTTTGGTCATGTCACACGCTCCTCTGGTCTTGCTAAAAACAATCCTACAAGGCACAGTGAGGGGAGGAGGAAGAAGAAGAAGAGGCAGACAAAGGAAGAGATGGGAGGACAACATTCGAGAGTGGACAGACATGGAGCTGAGAGACACCCTGAGGTTGGTGGCTGAGAGACACAGGGAGGACTGGAGAAAGGAGGTTGACAAAGCTTCGAAGGCGCCCCCCAAAGGATTCGGAATCGGAGGGATCGGTGACGGTATACTGTTTCTCTGCGAGAGTCATTCTTTTTCGACAAAAATGTGGCTAGGAACAACTCTCTTGTTGCCCTAGGTTCTTTTACGCACGCTAAATACAATCAGGAGGAAGCTGGTTGCAAAATCTTCAGTGGTGCTACGGGACTACGGGCTAGGTGGAGGTGAAGAAAATGCATCTTGGAACACTGGGGACCTCGGTTTTATCGTCTCATCCCCTTGAGGTGGAGTAGATGGGGGGAGGGGGGGGGGGGTGTGTTTCGGGCACAAAACCGTTGTGTCCCTGACACTGACTGTACAAAATTAACGTTTCTGTTCAGAATTGGTCTGTTTTCTTTTGGTCTTTCTTGACTATAAAAGCGAGATCTTCCACTGCTGTAATGTTGAGAATATATATATATATATATATATATATATATATATATATATATTATATATATATATATTATATATATAACTGAGACAAAAGAGTGAGGAAAAACAAGTGCAGGTAACCAATTACAATTTCATTCTCATCATAAACTAATTTTTGTCCAAGATTCGAGGGGGAAAAAAAATCACTACAAGATAAAACTTTGAAGGCAGCATTGAGGGAACATTATTTTGAGTAAGGACCATGCCTTTGGCCTGACCTGACTCGAGTTTCGGCTCCTGGTAGAGCACTCTTCAGAGGTCCCGGCACTATTTGAAACCTCACTCATCCTTTGTGGTAGGTAACAGCAAGACACTCTCCAGAATTTATAAGTGTCTATTGCCACCCTAAGAATCAATAGATATTTTTGCGTATTGAAATGTATATTTCATTCGATTTCTTTCCCAAGCAAGCAAGCGCACACACACACACACAAGAATGCACGCACATATACAGACATGTAGGCACGCACGCATACGCGCAAGCACAACACACACGCGTGCATACACAAATCACACCACGCGCGCGCGAGACACACACACACACACAGACACACACACTGAACGTAGAAACAAGCACAGGAGAGCTTATTATATTATCCTCGAAATAAAATATGATAAAAACACGCGCGTACACACACACACACACACACGAGGAACCGCACATGGTCAACGGCTATTCCCACCCAAGGGAAATAACTCTATTTACTTATGTCGTGGCAGTTGTTTCCCTTACACTAGGAGTGTGTCTAGCCCCAAACCCATAATTATTATTTTGAAACGAAATATTTTGCTTCTCAGTTTATTTGCTCTGTATATTATTAACCAGTATCTAAGAGACACAGAGTTACACACACACACACACACACACACACACACACACACACACGCGTGCGCGGGATAGCCTAGTGATTAGAACATTGCGCTCGCAATTTGACGACCCGGGTTCGATTCCCGTTCAAATGGATATTTTCCCCTGGAGTTAACATTAGTGCAGACTCCACTCTCCCCAAAAGTCCTTAGGATGAGACTATAAACCGAGGCCCTGTGTTCGAACGCACGCAGAACATCTTGCGCACATGTTAAATCATGTTCCCGCTTTTCGTAAGAGTAGGCCATTGTGTGCCGGTGGGAACAGATGACAAAATTTACAAAACTGCATACACACGGGGACTGTTTGTAAAAAAACACATAAATGCTTATCCCATTATCCTCGATATAAAAGAATAAAATAAATAAATAAACACTCACACACACCGGATGATACCATATTTAACCGAGGTACCGTGTGCGAGCAAAATATGTTGCGCACACGTTAAAAAAAAACCTGTTTTTCTTTTTTGTAAGAGGCCATTATGTGGCAGTGGAAATGGATGACAAAATGTACAACCCGCATACACACGGGAACTGCATGTAAAATGCACATGTCTGCTTATACCATTATCCTCAAACAGAATAAGATTTTTAAAACATTCACACACATACGCACGCACGCGCTGACACAAAAACACACACATACACACGCACGCCACAAGCTGACACAAAAACACACACATACACACGCACGCACAAGCTGACACAAAAACACACACATACACACGCACGCACGCGCTGACAAAAAAACATACACACGCACGCACGCACGCGCTGACACAAAAACACACACATACACACGCACGCACAAGCTGACACAAAAACACAACATACACACGCACGCACACGCTGACACAAAAACACACGAACGCACGCGCTGACACAAAAACACACACATACACAACAAACACACACGCGCGAGCATGCACGCACGCACACACATTTTCTGTTTATATCATCAATCCAGTAGCTATCTAATCTGCTTAGATAAAACTTCCAGTGTGTTGATTCGCATTGGTGATGTTAGGACGATATCCATTCCCAATTCTTGTTTATGCATCAACATTCATTCTCCGGCTTTGCTCGTGTGTGCGTGTGTGTGTGTATGCGTGTGTGCGCGCGTGTGTGCGTGCGTGCGTGTGATATTTATTTATTCTTTTATTTCGAGGATAATGTATTAAGCACTCGTGTACTTTTTTCATCCAGTGTGTGCAGTTTTGTCAATTTTGTCATCTGTTCCCACCGGCACACAATGGCCTACTCTTACGAAAAGCAGAACGGGTTTTAACGTGTGCGCAAGATGTTCTGCGTGCGTTCGCATACGGGGCCTCGGTTTATAGTCTCATCCGAAAGACTTTTGGGGAGAGTGGAGTCTGCACTGATGTTAACTCCAGGGGAAAATATCCCCCTTGAACGGGAATCGAACCCGGGCCGTCAGATTGCTGAGCGCAATGTTCTGACCACTAGGCTATCCCGTCCCCCCAGAGAGAGAGAGAGAGAGAGAGAGAGAGAGAGATGTATATTGCCTTCTGTCTAAAATGCATCAATGTCAAAACCCACATTCGTAGATACAACTATGTACACGCTGAGATGAGAGAGAGGGAGGAGAGGAGAGAGGGGAGAGGAGAGGGGGGAGGAGGGGGGGGGGGGGGGGGGGGAGGGGGGGGGGGGGGGAGGAGAGGGAGAGAGACAGAGAGAGAGGGGAGAGAGAGGGAATACTGAACTGGAGCAATGGGTATCGCTATCACCACTTAGGCAGTCATAAAATACACACAACATTGCCAGGTGCAAAAATAAATCTACAACATTTTCTAATCGTTCTTAAAGGTAAAGAGTCCCATAACCTATAAGGTCGTAGGGGAGCGAGGCGTCAGATACCTCACTTCTCTAGGGCCAGCATATTGAGGGCGGCGCCCATCTCCTCTCCCTCGCTGCTTTACCTTCCCTGACCCTAAAGAGGGCAGGTACCCATTTACAGCTGGGTGAATTGAGGGAACTGTACTGAAGCCAAGGCGCGCAAACGGTCACCCATCCAAGTGGTAACCACGCTTAACGCTGCTTAACTTGGCTGAGGGAAAGCGAGTGCTCTGACCACTGAGCTATCCCGTTCTTACCAACCCACAAAACAAAACAAAAAATCAAAATGCATCATTGTACAATGTTTTAATCATCATTAATTTTTCTGTCATTCTTTTTCTTTCAAACCATAGGAAAGGGGTGTTACTCATATTGACCTCATCATTTTTTAAAAGTATTAACAAAATTGAAAAATTATCACTTCACTGCAAAAGAAGAACTGCTCCTTTTCTTGTGAATCTTACCCATAATTTGGATTGGCCTGTCCAAAATGTCTATGCTTTCTATCAGATAGTTATAATTCAGCTGTTCATAATTGAAAAAACCAAAGATGTTAATTATGTTGTTGTTGTCGTTCTATCCATTTTCCTCATGTTTTGGCTAATCAAGTCAACCAATATTCAAATCAGTAAGCTAGTAGCCAATCTTTCTTTCTTTATTTTCATTTCAAGGACAATGGAATAAGCACTCGTGTTTTTTTCATCCAGTCCCCGTCTGTATGCAGTTTTGTCAATTTTGTCATCCGTTCCCACCGGCACACAATGGCCTACTTTTCCGAAAAGCGGAACGGGTTTTAACGTGTGCGCAAGATGTTCTGCGTGTGTTCTCCACGGGACCTCGGTTTATAGTCTCATCCGAAGGACTGAAGCATTTTTACATGCTTAAAACACTCATTGTTAAGCAATGAAATTGCAATAAAACCAAAACCTTTCAAAAAAGACAAAAATACACCCTGATGTAAAGTTTACAATATTTTGACCATAAATGACACACATGAGTTATGCAATAAAACAAAAATTTTCAAAAAAAAATACAACCTTATAATAAATTTTACAATAATTAGTTTGTCCACAAGTGTCACACACAAATAAAAACAAAATGACATAACAAACCAATATTGACAGCTTATACTTTACAAATACAAAACGCAATAATCTAAAACAAATCAACGAACTTTTAAAAAAGAGAAATATAAAAAAAACCCAGCACTTTCGTGAAATTAATACCGTACAAAACACTCCCCGAAGATGGACTACCTCAACCCATGCGCTCTTCATAAAATTTTATGGATGCTATAATTTGATACACAGCGTCATTGAAATCACCAACACGTATGAAGTAACAGAAAAAGTCATCATTAACGTCATCATTGCTGTCAGCTGTGACATCATCATCACCACAGCTGACGTCATCACCGTTTTCACTATCGTCACCATCATCATGATCAAGCCACGTTACCATGATCAATAGTCGTGACAATGCTTTTGGAATACAACACTGTACAAGTCAAAATATTTTTGTTGTATTGTACTGTGCTCTGTTGTGTTTGTTGTATAATAATGATAATAAAAAAACAACAAAATAATAATAATTAATAATAGGAATTTATATAGCGCTATATCTTGCAAAAAGAAATCAAAGCGCTTATATTAATGGTATATTGCATTGTATTCTATTACTCTGTATTTTATTGTATTGTATAATATAACTTTTAAGTCACGGCAGGTTTTCCTACGTGAAATTCCGGCTGCTTTCCACGAGCAGAGCGCGTCGCCACAAGAGCAGCGCCACCCATTAAAAAAAAAAGAAAATCCTGCCTGCATGTGTAATTGCTTCCCTTTGACAGCGGCTCTTGTCTACAGAATTTCGCCCGGAACTCAAACTGTCTTGTTGCCGTGGGTTCTTTTACGTGCACTGACATCATTATCCTCCAAAATCAAGCAACGTCATCATCACGATCGTCAAATCTTGACAATGATTATACAAAAGTAACACAGCACACTACAAAAGTGATCATCATTTCCTCATCATTATCATCAAAATCAAGTCAATAACATCATTATAGTCATCAAACCTTGACAATGATTACACAAAACAATTCAACACAATGCAATCATCATCATCATTATCACCCCCAACATCATCATAACCTTTAACCTTTTTTTTTTCTTTGATTGAAAAAACCGCATAATTTTTTTTTTCTTTGACCACAAAACATTGTCCACATGCCACTTACACAAAACCTAGGGAGTTTTCTCCCCGCCATCTCGCTCTCCTTCCTTTTTGTCGCCTTCGGAATCTTGCTGGAGCGAGCGACCGGACAAATTGATGACATGGCTAGACAGCTGCATTCCATCCACCAGACCCTCGATACGGAAGAGCACGGCGTCGGCCCTGACCTTGCCCTGCTCGTCCTTGACCCTCTGCACATCCGGGTAGTCCTCGAAGAGGTCGGGGAGGTTGTTGACGCTGTAGACGAAGACCAGGTCGCCCGTGGCCTTGTTTCGAATGTAGACCGGGGCGCGTTTGGCTGGGAGGGTCATGATCATGTCCAGCTGAAGAATAATCATAATGATGATGATGATTATAATAATAATAATGATAATAATAATAATAATAATAACAACAATAATGTATGGAATTTATATAGCGCTGAATCTTGTAAAACAACAAATCTAAGCGCTCAGATGACTTTTTTTATGCTGCAAGATCTTACGACCAGACTTGAGAACAGAGCTGGAGCATATGGGATGGAGGTGAGCTCGGAGAAAAGTAAAGTACTTGTGAACAGCACGAGCAACGCCACTGCTAAAATTTACATGAACGGCCAGCAGCTCGAGGAGGTAGACGCTTTTAAATACCTTGGCGCTACACTCACAAAGGACGGGCGATCGACGACAGAAATCAAAGTCAGACTAGCCATGGCAACATCTTCCATGACAAAACTCACCACCATATGGAAAAGTAAAGAGATCAGTTTCCCAATCAAACTAAAGCTCTACAAAGCCCTAATTCAGACTATCCTGCTGTACGGAAGTAAAACCTGGACATTGACCGCTGAAACAGCAAAGCGAATCCAGTCATTTGAAACAAAATGCCATAGAAAACTGCTGGGCATGTCCTGGAGAGAACGAAAGACCAATGAATTTGTCAAGAGTCAAATAACACGGCTGGCAGGTCCACAGGAACCCCTTCTCACCATCGTCAAGAAGAAAAAGCTGACATGGTTCGGCCACGTCACCCGCCACAACACTCTGCCAAAAACAGTACTGATGATGATGATGATGCGGTTTTTAAAATTTTGTCATCTGTTCCCACCGGCACACAATGGCCTACTCTTTCGAACAGCGGAACAGGATTTAACGTGTGCGCAAGATGTTCTGCATGCGTTCGCACACGGGGCCTCGGTTTATAGTCTCATCCGAAGGACTTTGACATTCAGTTCGATTTTTTTTGTCAAACTGGGAAGAGGGGGCGAGGCTGGGAATTGAACCCAGAGACTCACGGTTTACTTGTTGGCAGGCAAACGTCTTAACCAGCCTGCCACCTTCCTTCTTACATGAAGAAACAGTGACAGCGGGTCATATCGTCAATAGCAATGTTTCAGTGTTAGCCAAGGATATCAAACCCACAGAAGAAGAAGAAGAAGAAGAAGAAGAAGAAGAAGAAGAAGAAGAAGAAGGAGGAGGAGGAGGAGGAGGAGAAGAACAAGAACAAGAAGAAACAAGAGGAGGAGGAGGAGGAGGAGGAGGAGGAGGAGGAGGAGGAGGAGAAGAACAAGAACAAGAACAAGAAGAAACAAGAGGAGGAGGAGGAGGAGGAGGAGGAGAAGAAGAAGAAGAAGAAGAAGAAGAAGAAGAAGAAGAAGAAGAAGAAGAAGAAGAAGAAGAAGAAGAAGAAGAAGAACAACAACAACAACAACAACAACAACAACAACAACAACAAGAAAAAGAACAAGAACAAGAAGGAGGAGGAGGAGAAGGAGGAGGAGAAGAAGAAGAAGAAGAAGAAGAAGAAAACGAAGAAATGAAGAAGAAGAAAAGAAGAAGACGACAGAAGAAGAAGGAGGAGGAGAACACTCCAGCAAAGATTCGAACCCACAGCCTCACAGTCACATACTAACAGATCACAGGCACAACATTCTAACCACAAGGCCACTGGTCCTACAGCTAGTTAGTTACCTGGAAATCCGCCAGGAGAGAGCGTTCCTCCATGATGACGGAGGCCACATAGTGACTGTTTTTGCCCACGGTGATTTGACTGTTGGTGGAGGTGGTGATGCTCTCTTCAAATGTCTCCCCCGTGCTTTTCGTCACCTGGCGCGAAAATAAAATCATCAAACAAACAGAAAACGTATGAATGTGTGTATGTATACTCGTAGGTACATGCACACGTATTAGATACATAAGCATATGTGCACGCATGCAAGCGAGTACGTATGCATTTCCGTGCATATGCGCACAAACAGCTTAGTATGTGATTGTCTGAAATTACCTTGTGGTGTATGGACGTTACAGCAATGAGAAAAAGAAGCAGGCGCGCGTGTAAACACGCACGCAAGCGCGCACAAACACACACACTACTAGACGTTAAACTGGTTACATACACACACACATACATACATACATACATACACACATACATACACACACATACATACATACACACATACATACACACACATACATACATACACACAACATACATACACACCATACATACACACACATACATACATACATACATACATACATGCATACATACATACATGCATACATACATACATACATACATACATACATACATACATACATACATACATACATACATTACATACACACATACATACACACACATACATATACGCATGCATACATACATACACACACACACACACACATACATACACATACATACATACATACACATACACACACACACACACACACATACACATACACACACACACACACACACACACCTAAGAGAAAATCGCAAAAGCGTAGCGAAAAGGGATTAGCAGAAAGATGAAAGAAAAAGAGAGAGAGAAACAGAACGAAGGTATGAAAGAAAGACATTTTGAAAAAAAAAGATTGCAGGAAAAAGAAAACACAAAAAGAACGAAAGTAACAAGGAAGGAAACACCTCCTTAAAAGGAAAGAAAACCAAAGAAAAAAAGAAAGAAAAATATTTTTTTTAAACGACAGAAAAAGAAAAAGAAATGGGAAGCGTCTCAACACGTTCCATATCTTTCACAGCTTTCTTCCACAAAACATGTTACCACAAAAGCATTCTTGTTCTTACTGCAAAACACTCCTGTGGTGTCTTTCTTGTCCGAACTTTGAAGTTTCTGTGGTGACTACCTTTTGTTTCCTTTTTGCCACTTCCCCCACCCCCTACACACACACACACACACACACACACACACACACACACACACACACACACACAACCTACTGTCCTTACAAATCCGTTTCTTTATTGTCTGTGTTACACCACCCACAGGGTAAGGGGACGGGATAGGGGGTATCTTTTGTTTGTTTTTGTGGAATGGGGAGGGAGTATCTTTTGTTTGTTTTTGTGGAATGGGGAGGGGGTATCTTTTGTTTGTGTTTTTGTGGAATGGGGAGGGGGTATCTTTTTGTTTGTTTTTGTCGAATGGGGAGGGGATATCTTTCGTTTGTTTTTGTGGAATGGGGAGGGGTATCTTTTGTTTGTTTTTGTGGAATGGGGAGGGGGTATCTTTTGTTTGTTTTTTGTGGAATGGGGAGGGAGTATCTTTCGTTTGGTTTTTGTGGAATGGGGAGGGGTATCTTTTGTTTGTTTTTGTGGAATGGGGAGGGGGTATCTTTCGTTTGTTTTTGTGGAAGGGGGGATATCTTTCGTTTGTTTTTGTGGAAGGGGGGGGGATATCTTTCGTTTGTTTTTGTGGAAGGGGGGATATCTTTCGTTTGTTTTTGTGGAAGGGGGGGGATATCTTTCGTTTGTTTTTGTGGAAGGGGGGGATATCTTTCGTTTGTTTTTGTGGAAGGGGGGATATCTTTCGTTTGTTTTTGTGGAAGGGGGGGGATATCTTTCGTTTGTTTTTGTGGAAGGGGGATATCTTTCGTTTTGTTTTTGTGGAATGGGGAGGGGGTATCTTTTGTTTGTTTTTTGGGGAATGGGGAGGGGGTATCTTTTGTTTGTTTTTGTGGAATGGGGAGGGGGTATCTTTTGTGTGTTTTTGTGGAATGGGGAGGGGTATCTTTGTTTGTTTTTGTGGAATGGGGAGGGGGTATCTTTTGTTTGTTTTTGTGGAATGGGGAGGGGGTATCTTTTGTTTGTTTTTGTGGAATGGGGAGGGGGTATCTTTTGTTTGTTTTTGTGGAATGGGGAGGGGTATCTTTTGTGTGTTTTTGTGGAATGGGGAGGGGGTATCTTTGGTTTGTTTTTGTGGAATGGGGAGGGGGTATCTTTTGTTTGTTTTTGTGGAATGGGGAGGGGTATCTTTTGTTTGTTTTTGTGGAATGGGGAGGGGGTATCTTTTGTTTGTTTTTGTGGAATGGGGAGGGGGTATCTTTTGTTTGTTTTTGTGGAATGGGGAGGGGGTATCTTTCGTTTGTTTTTGTGAAAGGGGGGAGGGTATCTTTCGTTTGTTTTGTGAAAGGGGGGAGGGTATCTTTCGTTTGTTTTTGTGAAAGGGGGGAGGGTATCTTTCGTTTGTTTTTGTGAAAGGGGGAGGGGGTATCTTTCGTTTGTTTTTGTGGAAGGGGGAGGGGATATCTTTCGTTTGTTTTGTGGAAGGGGGAGGGGATGGGGAGGGGATATCTTTTGTTTGTTTTGTTTTGTGGGAAGGGGAGGTGGGGTGGGGTGGGATGGGGGGCTTCGTTTCTGTGACCAGGATGCAGACGTGACCAGCGTCAGGCTGACAAAACCGTTGGTCAAAGGGGAATAATTGTTTTGCCGAAGGGCTCGGAGACACGCATAGCCTGACCCTGTGACTGCTGTGAGAGTGACTGTGGTTAGTCAGAGGCTGTCAAGCCTTGGAGTTGTTTCCCTTTAGCGGTACGGTTCGAAAAGTAGCGTATAGGTGTTATGTATGGGCTACTAGTAGTGGTGTACATCTGTCTGTGTGTGTGTGTGTGGGGGGGGGGGGGGGGGTTGAGTGTGGGTGTGGGTGTGTGTGTGTGTGTGTGAGTGTATGATGGGGGGGGGGGGTGAGTGTGTGTGTGTGTGTGAGTGTGTGTGCGTGTGTGTGTGTGTGTGTGAGTGTGGGTGAATTTGTGTGTGAGTGTGTGTGTGTGTGGAGTGTGTGTGTGAGAGAGAGTGTGTGTATTTGTGAGTGTGTTTGTGTGTGTTTGTGTGTGAGTGCGTGTGTATGTGTGTGTGTGAGTGTGGGTGAATTTGTGTGTGAGTGTGTGTGTTTGAGTGTGTGTGTGCGTGTGCGTGTGTTGTTCTTCAATTTAACGTCTATTCACATTAAGTGATATTGTGTGTGAGTGTGTTTGTGAGTGTGAGTATTTGTGTGTGTGTGTGTGTGTGTCTCTCTCTCTCTCTCTCTCTCTCTCTCTCTCTTCTCTCTCTCTCTCCTCTCTCTCTCTCTCTCTTTCTCTCTCTCCATCACACACACACACACACACGCACGCATACACACACATGCACACACACACACACATACACACTCGTCTAATATCACTAAGAGTGAACAGACGTTAAATTGAAGACAACAACAAAAACAACAACACATACACACACAAGCACATACCATCCTACATTTTTCAACATAAACATAAAAAAACCTACTTTTAAACCCAACCTCAAAAAGCATTGAAACTAACATCAAGGAAACTTCAATTCATATTCATGGATTTCCCTGCAGTCCCAATGCAGCTACCTTAAATGACGGATAAAAGTTCGCATAGGCAATATCTCACCATAGGTGAATCTCATATATGTAGTCAAGGAACGAAAAAAACTAAAAATTAAAGCACAGAACGATTTTTTTCAACATCCATTATTCGTCTTTGGGGGAAGAGTTTTGTCCTTGGGGGAGTGGTCCGGGGTTGTACGGGGGGGGGGGGGGGGGGGGGGGGAGATGGGGAGGGGCGGAGGGGGGGGGGGGGGGGGGGGGGGGGGGAGGGCAAACACTGAATTTTTCAGCAAGCGAGTTTTGCGCATTGCGTTAACATGAGTCTGAAAACATGACAATACGCGAACCGAAGATCTTCAGAAGTGGAAACTTAACGTGGTTAGGCAATGGCAAGATGCCCGTCTGATGTCACAACTTGTGAAGAGACGCAACATGAATCGAACAAGATGACAGGCTGAAGTCAATGCTGAGGTAGTATGAGCAGCACCTATCTTCTCCTCCTTCTTCTTCTTCTTCTTCTCCTTCTTCTCCTCCTCCTCCTTCTTCTTCTTCTCTCTCTCCTTCTTCTTCTTCCTCCTCTTCCTTCTTCATCATCATCATCTTCATCATCATCTTCTTCTTCTCTTCTTTGCAATTCTTCTTCTTCTCCACAATTCTCCTTCTTCACAATTCTTCTTCGCAATTCTCCTCCTCCTTCTTCTTCTTCTTCTTCTTCCTCTTCTTCTTCATCTCCTTCTTCTTCTTCTTCTTCTTCTTCTTTGTCGAACGCTCAGACAGCATCTATCGTTTTGCGCTGCCGTCAAGCTCCTGACAAGTCAGGCCCAGCACATCCGACTTCGGCATGGGAGAGAAAACCTTTCCTTTTAAAGTCTCTCTGAGGGGGAAAAAAAGGCAGGAGAATGGACCAAGAAGGCAGCCTTTCTTCTGAATTGAGTCATGGTATATATTATATTCAGTTTCTCTCTCCACCCCCCGCCCTCCTCCACCCCCCTCCCCATATGGATACCAAGGTACTTTTCCTACTTTAATAAACAACATTCCTATCTACTGAAAATTCTGTGATAGATAGTTATTGCCTCCTTTTTTTTCTATCACTCTCTTTTGTTTCTGTCTTTTTCTTTACTCTTCTGTCTCTGTGTCTGTCTTGTCCGTCCGTCTGTCTGTCTGTCTGTGTCTGTCTGTCTGTCTGTCTGTCTCTCTCTCTCTCTCTCTCTCTCTCTCTCTCTCTCTCCTCTCCTCCTCTCTCTCTCTTTGTATCACTCTCTTTTGATTCTGTCCTTTTCTTTACTCTTCTGTCTCTGTGTCTGTCTTGTCCGTCTGTCTGTCTGTCTGTCTGTCTGTTCGTTCTCTCTCTCTCTCTCTCTCTCTCTCTCTCTCTCCTCTCTCTCTCTCATCTCCTCTCTCTCTCTCTCTCTCTTGTCTCTGTGCGTGTGTGCCTGCGCGCGCGAATTAGTTCCTTTGTGGGTGAACACGAACATGCATGCCTGCATGCTTGCGTAATGTTCGCGTAGATTTTTTGGGGGGGGTTCTTTTTTTTCAGAAAGAAAGGGAGAAAGGGATGCTGAACATTTGCCA
>CM054165.1:40053155-40055655 GCA_028751875.1 Rapana venosa
AAGAAGAAGAATTCGAATGATCGTCAAGAATGTAAATGCAGAAGAGTTAAGAGTTAGAAGACGGCAAGAAGTAAGTAGAGAAGAAAAGAAAAAATTTGGACTGATGTTCGTTTCAAGAATTGTTTAACTGTTTTGTTCAGACGTTTCATGGTTTGTAATCATCTTCTTGCTGCTGTTCCTGCCTGTCTGTGTTGCTCTGCTGACTTCGGCTGTATCTGCTGTCTGTTTGCCTGTCGCTTGTTGTTTCTCTTCCGATGTCCTGTGCCTGCCTTTTGTTGTATTTGTTGCCCCTGTCTTTGGCTCTCTGAACGTTTCTGGCGCTGTCTGTGTTGTTTCTGTTGTCTGTCTCGCTTCTGGCTGTCCTGTCTGTATCTCTGTCTGTCTTGTCTTCTGCTTCTCTGTCTGTTTGATCTCTGTCTCTGTCTTCTTGTCTTTCTGTTCTTCTGTCTTATCTTGCTGGCTGTTCTTGTCTTATCTCTTCTCTGTCTGTCTTGTCTTTCTGGTTTGATCTCTGTCTCGTCTTTCTGGCTGTCCTTCTCTATCTCTGTTCTTGTCTTGTCTTGGCTGTCTGTCTGTATGTATCTTGTCTCTGTCTATCTTGTCTTTCTGTCTCTGTCTTTCTTTCTGGCTTCTCTGTTGTTCTCTATCTTGTCTGTCTTGTCTGTCTGTTGTTCTATGTCTTTCTGCTGTCTTTTCTTTCTGTTCTTTTGTTTTTTTCTTGTTTGTTTGTCTTGTTCTTGCTCTGTCTTTTGTTTTTGTTTATTTCTTACTGTTTGTGTGTGGGCTGTCTGGATGTTTGTCTGTCTCTGTTTCTGGCTGGCTGTGTCCGTCTCTCTGCCTGTCTTATCTGTCTGTATGTCTGTCTATCTGTCTGTATGGCTGTCTCTGTGAGTCTATTTGTTTCTGGCTATGTCTGCCTCTGTCTCTGAATGTCTGAAATCTCTTTGTCTTTTTCTGTTTTTTATCGCTTTGGGTAGTTCCAGTTCAAGTTATTCTTCAGAAGATGTTCTTTCCAACGGAACATTCCATAAATGCTACCCCACATCTGCAAAAATTTAGCATGCGTGCATGCATGTACAGGCGCACGCATGCACGCGCGCGCGCACACACACACACACACACAACCGCAAACATGATAAAAACTGGCAGGCAGTATTGTACAAGGTCAACACAGGGCAAAGCTGTCATGAAGCCATCTCTCTCTCTCTCTCTCTCTCTCTCTCTCTCTCTCTCTCTCTCTCACACACACACACACACACACACACACACACATACACACACATACACACACGCGCGCACGCTCACGCACGAACACACACACACACAACCTCAAACATGATTAAAACTGGCAGGCAGTATTTTACAAGGCCAACACAGGGCAAAGCTGTCATGAAGCCATCTTCTCTCTCTCTCTCTCTCTCTCTCTCTCTCTCTCTCTCTCTCTCTCTCTCTCTCTCTCCCTCTCTCACTCACACACACACAAAACACACACACACACACACACACACACACACACACACACACACACACACACCACACACACAAAACCGATCAAACCTAACGTGTAGCTTTTTTTTTACAAGGCCAACACCGAAACGGAACTGTCATTAAGCCATCATGGCGACCAGCGAATAATTACGGAGAAAGGGTGCTGCAACAAGACAACAATGTCTTCAGACACTTCCATGAACCAATAAGGTAAAGGTGTCCCATAACCTACAAGGTCGTAGGGGAGCGAGGCGTCAGAGACCTCAACTTCTCTAGGGCGCCAGCATATTGAGGGCAGGTGGCGCCCATCTCCTCTCCCTCGCTGCTTTACCTTCCCTGACCCTAAAGAGGGCAGGTACCCATTTACAGCTGCGTGGACTGGGGGACAGTACTGAAACCAAGGCGCGCTAACGGTCACCCATCCACCTGGTAACCAGGCTCGATGCTGTTTAACCTTAGCTGGGGGAAAGAGAGTGCTCCGACCACTGAGCTATCCAGTATAGCAACGAACAATTCATTCAAAGAAAATATACACAAGGGGTCCGTGACATCATTATAATCAGAGAGACTCATATCAAGTGTTTCTTATCATCATCAAAGATGACTAGCAATCAACGAAGAACAGAATTGCAAAATTACAATCCTAAATACACATTTGCATTTCTTAAGCAAGTGAAAGCCATGTCCAAAACGGAATAACACCAACAGAGAAACTGTTTTAGACAAGGCTGAACTGATTGCGTGACTTCATATGGTTCAAAGAAATTTGCAGTAAATGTTGTTGCCTAAATCAACGATGGTTTCATATCAATCGAAATGGAACTCGGGTTATTGTAATGTCCTAATACGCATCTGTATGTATGACGCTACTAAACTCCATTTTTACACAAGGATCAATATAATAATAATAATAATAATAATAATAATAATGTATGGAATTTATATAGCGCTGAATCTTGTAAAGCAACAAATCAAAGCGCTCAGATTTTATTTCATACCACTTTAAGTCACG
>CM054165.1:40058155-40063155 GCA_028751875.1 Rapana venosa
TAGTAGTAGTAGTAGTAGTAGTTGCATCAGCAGCAGCAAAGCAGCAGTAGTGGCAGCAGCAGCAGCAGCAGTAGTAGTAGTAGTAGTAGTAGTAGTAGTAGTAGTAGTAGTAGTAGTAGTAGTAGTAGTAGTAGTAGTAGTAGTGGTAGTAGTAGTAGTAGTTAGTAGTAGTAGTAGTAGTAGAAGTAGTAGTAGTAGTAGTAGTAGTGGTGTAGTAGTAGTTAGTAGTAGTAGTAGTGGTAGTATAGTAGTAGTAGTAGTAGTGTGTAGTAGTAGTAGTAGTAGTAGTAGTAGTGGTAGTAGTAGTAGTAGTAGTGGTAGTAGTAGTAGTAGTAGTAGTAGTAGTAGAAGTAGTAGTAGTAGTAGTAGTAGAAGTAGTAGTAGTAGTAGTAGTAGTAGTAGTAGTAGTAGTAGTAGTAGTAGTAGTAGTAGTGTTAGCAGCAGCAATAATAGCAATAGTAGCAGTAGTAGTAGCAGCAGCAGCAGCAGCAGTAGTAGTAGCAGCAGTAGTAGTAGTAGCAGTAGTAGTAGTAGAAGTAGTAGCAGTAGTAGTAGTAGCAGCAGCAGCAGTAGTAGTAATAGTTGTAGGAGGAGCTGCAGCAGCAGTAGTAGTAGTAACAGCAGCAGCAGCATTAGTAGTAGTATGATAGTAAGTAGTAGTAGTAGTTAGTAGTAGGTGGTGTGGTGGTGGTGGTGGTGGTGTGTGGTAGCAGCAGCAGTAGTAGTAGTAGCAGTACAGAAGTATAGTAGTTAGTAGCAGCAGCAGCACAGCAGCACGCAGCAGTAGTAAGTAGTAGTAATAGAAGTAGTAGTGAGTATGTAAGTGAGAAGAAGTAAGTAGTAGTAGTAGTAGTAGTAAGTAGTAGTAGAAGTAGTAGCAGCAGCAGCAGCAGCAGCACCAGCAGCAGCAGTAGCAGTAGCTAAAATAACTCTTTAATTCGCATCCACATTTCTTTACCACATAAAATTCTGTCCAGCCAAATATGCATTAGGTCCAAGCCTGGCCTCAGACAATGAAAGAAACTCGCGTCAAACGCTTCCGTCAAAATCAAAGATGGCTGCCAAGCAATGGCGACGAAAAGGCTGAACAACACGGCGCCTTCATGCATGCCTGCATTTCTTAAGCCGAACGTTGATCAATAGCAACACAGAAACCCTTTTAGGCAAATGTAAATCGGGGCTTGCTGGCTTCAAAATAATCAAAGAAATTCATAATCAAGAGGTTTTTGTTCAATTTAACGATGGTTTCCAGTCGAGATAGCTCAGTGTTCAGAGAATTCGCCTCCTCCAAGATATTTTTTTTAAATGGTGTTTTGAAAAGAAGGGAAGAAACAGACAAGAGAAGCAGGGAGGATGGAGGGAAGGAAAGAAGAAAGAAGGCAAAAACAGAAAGAAGGAAAGGTTTAGGGGATGAAAGAAACGAAGAAAGGAAAAAGACAGAAAGTGGGACCGGCGGAGAGACAGAGTCTCCATTTAAATTGATTTTATTTTGGAGGACAATGGAGTAAGCACTCACGAGTGTTTTTACATCCAGTCCCCGTGTGCATGCAGCTTTGTGTGAATTTTGTCATCTGTTTTCACCGGCACACAATGACCTACTCTTCCGAATAGTGGAACAGATTTTTAACGTGTGCGTGAGATGCTCTGCGTGCGTTCGCACACGGGACCTCGGGTTAAGTTGAGAGAGAGAGAGAGAGAGAGGAGAGAGAGAGAGAGAGAGAGAGAGAGAGAGAGAGAGAGAGAGAGAGAGAGACAGACAGACAGACAGACAGACAGACAGACAGACAGACAGATAAACAGACAGATAAACAGACAGATACACACAAACACACACACACACACACACACACACACACACACACACACACACTCACACACACATACACACACATACACACACAGGGGGACGGGATAGCCTAGTGGTTAGAACATTGCGCTCGCAATCTGACGACTCGGGTTCGATTCCCGTTCAAGGGGATATTTTCCCTTGGAGTTAACATCAGTGCAGACTCCACTCTCCTTAAAAGTCCGGGTGAGACTATAAACCGAGGTCCCGTGTGCGAACGTACGCAGGACATCTTGCGCACACGTTAAATCCTGTTCTGCTTTTCGTAAGAGTAGGCCACTGTGTGCCGGTGGGAACAGATGACAGAATTTACAAAACCGCATACTCACGGGGACTGGATGTAAAAAGGCAGATAAGTGCTTATTCCATTATCCTCGAATATAAAAGAATAAAAATAAAATAAATAAAAATAAACAAATAAAACACACATCCTTAAACCATACACACATCACAAAACAAACACACACGGGAGAAACAACGCAACACAATCTATCCATCAAACCTCAAAACAAACAAAAACAACACAAAAAACAAAAAACACAAACACAAACACAAACAAACAAACACACTCACCACACACAGACACACACAAACCAACACACACTTCACACACACACACAAACCACAAACATAACCCACACCCACCCACAACAACAAAACAAACAAAACAAAAAATCACACAACACAAACATACACACACACAAACACACAAAACACAACCACTCACACCACCAAACGCACAAACCACATACACACACAACACCACAACAACACAAACACCACATCACACAAACAAACACACAACTCACCCCAACCACCACACAAACACACACCACACCCACACACACCCCCCCCCCACTCCCCCCCCACACACACACACAAACAACAAACACAACACAAACACACACCCCACCCCCAACCCCCCCCCCCCACACACACACCCCACAAACACACCCACCCACCCCCCCCCCCCCCCCCCCCCCCCCACCCCACAACACAACAAATAGATAATAATTATAGTTGATGTTTTTGTTGTGTCAAATAAGTCTACACGACTTAAATGGCAATAAAATATTCTGAATCTGAATCTGAATTCTGAATCTGAATCACACCAGACAAGAGATTTTAAAACAAAAAACAACAACAACAAAAAACCCGAAAGCTCACCTGACTGGTCGAGGGTTCGGCACCAGAGCTCACAAAGCCCGAGGGTCGTTTCTTAGGGATGAGCACCTGGGGGCCCAGCTGCTCGAAATGGTAGAAGTTCATGGGAACGTCAATGCTGAACTTCTCCCGCTTCAGAAACCGTCTTCTGCACCTTAGCCGCACACAAGAATGATACTGTGAATATTTGAAGAAAGAAAGAAAAGACAAAAAAAAATAGCGTCTCTTTATGTACCCTGGTTACAGACAAGAATGATACTGTGAATATTTGAAGAAGAAAGGAAAAAAAGAAAAATAGCATCTCTTTCTGTACCCTGGTTACGGACAAGAATGATACTGTGAATATTTGAAGAAGAAAGAAAGAAAAAAATAGTATTTCTTTCTGTACCCTGGTTACAGACAAGAATGATATTGTTAATATTTTTAACATGTTTTTTTCAACTGTTTACAGACAAGAATGATACTGTGAATATTTGAGAAAGAAAGAAAAAAAAGAAAAAAAAAGCATCTCTTTCTGTACCCTGGTCACAAACAAGAATGATATGAATATTTTTTTAACATGTCTTTTTTCAACTGTTTACAGACAAGAATGATACTGTGAATATTTGAAGAAGAAAGCAAGACAAAAATAGCATCTCTTTCTGTACCCTGGTCACGGACAAGAATGATACTGTGAATATTTGAAGAAGAAAGCAAGACAAAAATAGCATCTCTTTCTGTACC
The DNA here is from genome assembly GCA_028751875.1 of Rapana venosa. Taxonomy (NCBI): domain Eukaryota; kingdom Metazoa; phylum Mollusca; class Gastropoda; order Neogastropoda; family Muricidae; genus Rapana; species Rapana venosa. Next base: position 40,061,889 of record CM054165.1, read on the forward strand.
CTGGTCACAAACAAGAATGATATGAATATTTTTTTAACATGTCTTTTTTCAACTGTTTACAGACAAGAATGATATTGTGAATTTTTTTTAAAACATGTCTTTTTTCAACTGTTTACAAGCAAGAATGATACTATGAATATTTTAAAAACAACATCTCTTTCTGTATCTGGTTACAGACAAGAATGATATTGTGAATATTTTTTAAAACATGTCTTTTTTCAACTGTTTACATACAAGAATATTATGATTTTTTTTTTTAAAACATGTCTTTTTTCAACTGTTTACAGACAAGAATGATATTGTGAATATTTTTAAAGCATCTCTTTCTGTATCTGCTCACAGACAAGAATGATACTGTGATTATTTGAAGAAAGAAAGACAAAAATAGCATCTCTTTCTGTACCCTGGTTACAAACAAGAATGATACTGTGAATATTTGAAGAAGAAAGAAAGAAAAAAATAGCATCTCTTTCTGTACCCTGGTTACGGAGAAGAATGATACTGTGAATATTTTTTTTAAACATGTCCTTTTTCAACTGTTTACAGACAAGAATGATATTGTGAATATTTTTTGTGTTTACAGACAAGAATGATATTGTGAATATTTTTAAAAAGCATCTCTTTTATCAACTGTTTACATACAAGAATGATATTATGATTTTTTTTAAACATCTCTTTTTTCAACTGTTTACAGACAAGAATGATATGATTTTTTTAAGCATCTCTTTCTGTATCTGGTCACAGACAAGAATGATATTATGAATTTTTTTTTTAAACATGTCTTTTTTCAACTGTTTACAGACAAGAATGATATTGTGAATATTTTAAAAACAGCATCTCTTTTTTCAATTGTTTACAGACAAGAATGATATTGTGAATATTTTTTAAAACATGTCTTTTTTCAACTGTTTACATACAAGAATGATATTGTAAATATTTTTAAAACATGTCTTTTTTCAACTGTTTACATACAAGAATGATATTGTGAATATTTTTTAAACATGTATTTTTTCAACTGTTTACAGACAAGAATGATATTGTGAATATTTTTTAAACATGTCTTTTTTCAACTGTTTATAGACAAGAATGATATTGTCTTTCTTCAACTGTTTACAGACAAGAATGATATTGTGAATTTTTTTTTTAAATAGCATCTCTTTCTGTATCTGGTCACAATCAAGAATGATATTGTGAATATTTTTTAAAACAACATCTCTTTCTTCAACTGCTCACAGACAAGAATAATATTACGAATATTTGAGGTGGA
>CM054165.1:40068155-40070655 GCA_028751875.1 Rapana venosa
GAATTTTTCTTTTTTTTTTGGTCCTGTTAAGAGTGTGTTCGACTTTTTTTTGGTTTTTTCTGTGAATTTGTTTGAGATTATTTTCCCGTTTATGTTTTTGGGTTGTTTGTTTATCTCCCTTTGTCAAAAAAACACCGTAGAATTTCTTGATGACAGCAACTTTTTAAAAAAATTGTTAAAAAAATTACAGACAACTTTATGACTACGAAGTTGTGCTAGTTCTCAACGTTTAAGTTCACAATATCAGCCCCAAGCTTTTTCTTTTATCACTGACAATGATGCGTGCAAATTTTGCTAGTATAAAATATGTTTATACGCTAATTCTGAGTCTCAAAGATTGAACAATTTGCGAGACTAGAATATATCTGATACTCAAGATACACACAAAATTTAGCGAGAATAGAAGAATACGTTTACGCTAATTTTGAGACTTACAAATTTTGCGCCCCCAAAAATATAAAACGTATAAACAAAATCTGACACGCCTGAAACTAATCTTTGATGACCAAAAAGTCGTAAAGTCTCAGTTTAGGTGTAGGATGGATGGTTTCGATGGCAGATTCTTGTCGAATCGAATCGTATCCCAGGCCGTGATTTTGATGAAAGGATGGAACCTCAGTTTGCTGCGGTACTAGGTAGTACCGATGGTCTACGGAATGCCTGACACTTTCCGTCAGCTGTCAGGTTCCTGTAACAGAAGAGGTTTAGGAAATGATGATTCGCCAGAGAGAGAGGGGGGGGAGAGTGGAGAGAGAGAGAGAGAGAGAGAGAGAGAGAGAGAGAGGAGAGGAGAAGAGAGAGAGAAGAGAGAGAGAGAAGGAGAGAGAGAGAGAGAGACAGACAGACAGACGAGACAGACAGACAGAGAGACAGACAGAGAGAGACAGACAGAGAGAGACAGACAGAGAGGACAGAGAGAACAGAGAGACAGAGATCGAGAGAGAGAGACAGAGACAGAGAGAGACAGACAGACAGACAGACAAAGGACGACAGAGACCGACAGACAGAAGACAGAGAGAAAGAGACAGAGACCGAACAGAGAGACAGAGAGAGAGAGACAGAGAAGAGACAGACAAGAGAGAGACAGACAGACCGACAGAAGAGAGACCAGAGAGAGAGAGACAGAACAGAGACGACAGGACAGAGAGACAGAGAAGACAGAGACGCAGAAGACAGAGACAGACAGACAGAGAGAGAGAGCGACAGAAGACAGAGACAGACAGAGAGGCAGAGACCAGAAAGCAGAGAGCACAGAGACAAGAGAACAGACAGACAGAGACGACAGACAGACAGGAGACAGACAGAGAGACAGAGACCGACAGACAGAGAGACAGAGACCGACAAGACAGAGACACAGAAGAGAGGACAGAAAGCTCCAAACTCTCAAATAGTTTAACGTATATCGGCCTTTGGCCAAGATACATGCCAAAGAACAAGAATGGAAAGAGGAGAGAGAAAAAACAACCGAAACATAATAATAATAATAATAATAATAAATGGAATTTATATAGCGCTATATCTCGCAAAAAAAAAACACAAATCAAAGCACTTTCATTCATCCTACTCATTCGCAGCCAGTTTCGATTAATAGTTTTTTTTACAAATCCAAATGTATACCCACACGCTCGCGCGAACGCACGCACACACATGCACACCCACTCACACACATAAAGGTTGTACATTCCCCCAAGGTGATGGGGTTTTGGATGTTGAGTAAAGGTAAATAAGGAGTTAAATAAGGTCTAGGAGAGCTCAGAGCTTTCAGGGAGCATTAGGCGAGGTAATGACATAAGGCAGGACAACAGGGACTGGGGAAAATCTATAGGTATTGCTTAAAGCTAAGATCTCGCATGATCTTGAGGGACAAAAAGTGCAGGATTGTAAGAGCGGATTCAAAGTAAGAAGGCTTTTGAGCGAAGGGAGAGAGGGAGGTCATTCCAGGTCGATGGACCAGACACAGAGAAAGAGCGACGGCCAACGGTGGACTGGTTGAATCTAAGTATTCTTAAGCACAAGGTATCTGCAGCAGAGCGGAGGGAACGAGAAGGAGTGTACAGGTGAAGACATTCACAGAGGTAGGAAGGTGCTGTTTTATGGAGGCATTTGCAACAGAGGGTACTGATCTTATAGTTTACTCTCTGTGGCACAGGCAGCCAGTGGAGAGATCGCAAGAGAGGAGTAACGTGCTCAGATTTTTTTTCTTTCTGAGGACTAGGCGAGCCGCAGAGTTTTGTATACGTTGAAGGGAGTGGATTGATGTTTCTGGCAGACCAGCCAGAATAGAACTGCAATAGTCCAGACGTGAGAGAATGAGAGACGTGACTAGTTTGGATGTTGCCACCAGCGGACAGGTACTTTCGAACTGCACTGATGCTCCGCAATTGATAGTAGCACGACTGGCTTTGATCAGACCTGGCAACACAAAGACACTGCCACTGACCCCCCCCCCCCCCCTCGCATCCTTTATTGTGGGAGGCCCGTCTGCAGGTCAGGAGTGTGT
>CM054165.1:40078155-40080655 GCA_028751875.1 Rapana venosa
TATTTTGTCTGTATATTTCCACTACCTAACTCATGTAACCTACTAGAGCCGATTTGGGAATTATTTTGACACAGCTATTTTAGACACAACACAGTTGATGGCTTTTCCACTCATGGAATTCCACTTTACAGCTTAGTCTTTAGTGATCGACTAGGACTCTCTGACTAGGAGGCTTGACTCGCACAGTCCTTATGTGCTGCAGCCCTGGGGGCTGGTTGGCCTTTGGAGAACATCTCCAACGCTGACTGTCCTTATGCCCACTTGGCCGAGAGAGTGGGGATGTGCTGTGGGCAAGGCATCTCCCCTATAATCAAATTTCTGTCCAGTTTCCAAAACAGCAGCTGCCTCCTCTGCTGTTTTGGAGGTCATCGTCGGACACGACGGACAAACATACACACCTACACACACATGGAAAACAAATTACTGTCACCTTTTTTCTTTTCCATCATTGGCGTACACCTAGGTGAAGCGATTTTTTAACATGATTTTTTATTCTCCTTTTACGTCGTCGAACGCTCAGACAACAACTATTGTCTGTCATATAAGTGAAAATGCGTTGCACTGCCGCTAAGCGCCTGACAAGTCAGGCCCAGCACATCCAACTTCGGCATGGGAGAGAAAAACTAATGTTATCTTTTAAGTCTTTCAGGAAAAAAAAAGGCAGGAGGGTGGACCAAAAAGGCCAAAAAAATAGACAAGAAGGAGGTAACAGAAATAAAAGGAACCAGGCAGAAACAAAGAGAGGGACAGAAAAGAGGGAATTCCTAGCAAAGAATTTCCAGAAGGTGGGGGATGCTATTTATACTGACAGGCCCCTTGGCATCCCCACAGGGGAAAGAACAATGCTTAATAACAGAAAGACGACGTTAAAAACAGAACTAGAGAAACCAGCTCTGTCGACATACTATAATCACAGAGTCAATATTTTACCATAACAGTTCTCTTTCGCAAAGGAAAAAAAATGACAGCTTGGTATAACTATCACCCGCTCACTCAAGACACCAGCAAGTCGAGACTTTCCCGCCGAAGGGACAGATACTTGATTTATTTATCTATCCCTCCCTGCCCCTCTGCAGCTTCTGAAGGTCGTGCGTGTACATGGTCGTCTGGGTTTCTTTCATCTCATCGCCTTAGCATCAACGCAGGCTGGTTCTTTGTGTTTAACTGCTTCTTCAGACGGCATTGTCTGGCTTAGAGCCTTGATACCAAAAAAATCGTTCAAAACTTTTGAAAATTCCCAAAGCAATAGTCTGTCGTACATCGTTTTTTGGGAAAAGGTTGATTTGTTTTTCTTAGTTGTGGTACTTCTTGTGGTTAAAATCCAAAAGACTAAACAAAAAACAAACAAAAAAATCCGAGACATAATTGTTAAGGGGTTTAAGAGTTATGATGGTTCTATCACACACTAACTCACACACACGCTACAATACAATGTAATACAATCCAATGCAATGCGATACAATAAAACACTGTGCAACACGATACAACACAACACAAAAATCTGTTGTTGTTGTTGCAAACTATGCTGTTGTTTTCTATTAAGAACAACAACAACAAAAACAATCTAAAAACAAAATATAACACAAAAAAACAATTTCAGAAAAAACATTCGTCTCCAACTTACCTCTCCTCTCACTCTCACACTCCTCTCTCTCTCACTCTCTCTCTTCTCTCTTCTCTCTCCCTCCCCCCTCTCTCTCTTCTCTCTCTCTCTCTCTCTCTCTCTCACACACACGCACACACACACACAAACACACACACACACACACCAACAACTACAACACAACACACACAACAAAAAGTATAAACAACCAAAACATACCCAAAAAGTACATTTTCATAACAAAAAGAATAATTCTACTCCACCCTACCTTTCTCTCTCTCTCTCTCACTCACACTTACACTCACATGCACAATACACACACACACACACACACACACACACACCACAACACACAACACACACACACACATAACCACCACACCACCAACAACAACAACACCACAACACAACAAAACAAAAAGTAATAAACAATCAAAACAGAAAAAGTACAATTTCATAACAAAAAGAATAACTCCACTCCACCTTACCTTGTCTCTCTCTCACTCACACTCACGTACACAATGCACAAAACTGGACCTAACACTAAAACTAACACACACACACACACGCACACCACAACAACTGCAACACAACACACACAACAAAAAGAAAACAACCGAAACATGACCCCCCCCCCCCCCCCCCCCCCCCGGGAAAAAAATACAATTTCGTAAAAAATAGAAAAATTCCACCCCCCTTACCTTGCTCTCTCTCATCACACTCATCCCACAAGGGCACAAAAAACAAACCAAAAAAACACAACACACACACAACCAAAACAAAACCCACAAAAAAAAAGGGGGTTTGCCCAAAGGACAAAGAGGAAAAGGGGTTTGGGGAAGGAAGGGGGGGAAAGGAAGAGGGGGGGGGATTAAAAAAATTTAAAAAAAAACAAAA
>CM054165.1:40095655-40105655 GCA_028751875.1 Rapana venosa
TCTCCTTCTCCTTCTGTAATCCCTGGCCATGTTAAATTGTTAGTCCGGTCTGGATGGCGAAGTCTGCAGTCTAGGGTAGTGACTCTGCCCATCCCCACAGTTTGTTTTTATCCTGGAACTCTACTAGGCTGGGCCACCACGTCTGGTGTGTCAGAGTGTTGAAGGCAGTCTGACAGGACTGCAGGATAATAGGGGAGGAAGGGGGTTTGTGGAACTGTGTTGTAGGGACATTGGTCAGTGCTACTTTCAAACTAATCTATGTTTAAAAAAAAAATTTAAGAAATTTCAAAGGGAGAGGGTATGGTGGTGATGATGATGATGAAGGTGATGATGATGATTATTATGATTATGGAGGTGGTGATGATGATGATGATGATGATGATGATGATGATGATTATGGAGGTGGTGGTGGTGGTGGTGGTGATGGTGATGATGATGATGGTGGTGGTGGTGGTGGTGGTCATCATCATCATCATCAACATCATCATCATGGTGGTGGTGGTGGTAGTGGTGGTGGTGGTGGTGATGATGATGATGAGATGATGATGATAAGGAGGCGGAAGAAGAGGATGACGAGGAGGAGGAGGAAGAAGAGGAGGAGGAAGAAGAGGAGGAGGAGGAGGATGAAAGGGTGTAGAGCAGGGAAAAGAGGGGAGGGGGTAGTGGGTACGGCATTGTTTATGTCCAGTACTTGCGGAATTCAGTCTGTTTTCTCTCTATCACAGACCCAAAGTCCACTCCCACACCCACACACCCCCTAAACCTCCACAAACTTCATTTCTTCACCCTTCATCAACAACGCTGCTTCATACTGGAAGGAGATTGTGTACGTGTGAACGGCAGATGTGTGAAACAAAGGCCATCCATCTTTTGTTATCAGGAGAAGAGAGAGAGAGAGAGAGAGAGAGAGAGAGAGAGAGAGAGAGAGAGAGAGAGAGAGAGAGGAGAGAGAGAAGAGGCTTTCTCACATCGGGCCACTGATAATGTCTTCTGGCTGGCTGTCTTTTCCCGCTGGAAATTCCCTTTTATTTTGGGGGGTTCGTTGGGGATTTTCCTCCATTTTTTAAAAACCTTTTTTGGTTGTTGTTGTTGTTGTGTTTGGTTGGTTGTACAACTGTTTGTTTTCTTCCTTTCTTTCCTTATATCTTTCGGTTGTTTTTGTTTTACTTTTCTTTTTCACGTTCTTTCTCTTTTGCTTCGTTTCGTTTCGTTTTCTGCTCTCTTTCTTTCCTTTTCTCCGTGTTTCTTTTGGTATAAATCCTCTCTTTCATTCATTTCTTTTCCTTTACTTTCTTTTTGCTTAATTGCATTTTTTTCCTTCTTCATTTTCTCCTCGCTTTCGTCTTTCTTTCCTTCCTTCCATTCTTCTTTGTTTCTGTCCAATTTCTCCTTTCCTTCTTCCTTCTTTATATTTGTAATTCTTTTGTTTTAATTGTTCCTTCTCTCTCTCTCTCTCTCTCTCTCTCTCTCTCTCTCTCTCTCTCTCTCTCTCTCTCTCTCTCTCTCTCTCTCCAACCTTCCCATTTCGGTTTTTTGTTCACTTTTGTTTTGTTAGTTCCCGTTTTCTTTTTTTCCTCACTTGCTTTTATCCCATCACTAAGGTTATAATTATCTTGTTTGCTGATTTCAGTACTGACACTTTGCAAGTGGTGCTTTTTATTTCTAATTTTGCTTCTGTAGACAAAGTTATCTTCTTTACTGCTGCTCAAGTGCTGTCAGGAATCAGAATATGAATGAACCTATTTTGTGACAAAAATTGAAGCTTTCATGAATAATCAATAAGTGAAAGAAGAGAGACAGACAGACAGAAAGACAAAAACATAGCTAGAAAGAGAAATGAAGATAGATAGAAGACAGACAGACAGACAGACAGACAAACAGATAGATAGATAGATAGATAGATAGATAGATAGATAGATAGATAGATAGATAGGACAAATAGGAAGATAGACAGGCAGATAAATAGATAGATGGATAGACAGACAGACAGACAGACAGACAGACAGATAGATAGATAGATAGATAGATAGATAGATAGATAGATAGATAGATAGATAGATAGATAGATAGATAGATAGATAGATAGATAGACAAGCTTGATAGATAGACAAACAGTAAGATAGATAGACAGACGGACAGGTAAATAATAATAATAATAAATTAAATTTATATAGCGCTATATTTTGCACAGACAAATCAAAGCGCTTGCACTCAACTCATTCTTACAGTCATGCAATCAATAACAATTAATAGTACTAAGTCCAAATGTGCACACATACAAACACACGCATGCACGCACGCGCACACACACACACGCACGCACACACAAAACCACACACACACACACACAGATTATACAGATAGATAGACGTACAGATCGATAGACATACAGATAGGTAGGTAGGTAGGTTTATTGATAGATTTTTAAATGGATAGATAGGCAGACAGACAGACAGACAGACAGACAGATGGATGGATGGATGGATGGATGGATGGATGGATGGATGGATGGATGGATGGATGGATGGATGGATGGATGGATGGATGGATGGATGGATGGATGGATGGATGGATGGATGGATGGATGGATAGGTAGGTAGGTAGGTAGGTAGGTAGATAGATAGATAGATAGATAGATAGATAGATAGATAGATAGAGAGAGAGATAGATAAATAGATAGATAGATAGATAGATAGATAGATAGATAGATAGATAGATAGATAGATAGATAGATAGATAGACGGACAGACAGACAGACAGACGCAGGCAGATAGACAAACAGACAGACGGATGTATGAATAGATAGAGAGATCATGCTCCAATGGTGTCTTATAAACGCATGTAGCACAAAGAGATGCCTTTAGCTTTCCTTCCTCCTGAAGAAAACTTTATCATCCCATTTCTCTGTCATTCTTCAATGGTATCGCCCAGTTCATACTCTTCAACCAGATGATAAGACGACGAGTCTGTTGCTTGTTTCTGGTCCACGATGCTAAACACTAAGCGCTACGGTCAACAAGCGTTTGAGGCCCAGACTAAAAGCTTTATCAATTACTTATATAAACTAAGTACCAAGTGTTGTTGTTTTTTTCCCCCACAAACTTCTTGGTTTCTCGTCCAAAGATCACATCACCAGCTAGGAATGGAGAAAATGTGGATACCTACACTTGCTTTTCTCCACTTGTATTTCTTCATGAATAACCAACCAGCCAGTGAAAAATCAGAATTGAAAACCCGATCGGGCCATGTGAAGAGCTCCTGACTTCAATTAAAATAATAATAATATATGGAATTTATATAGCGCTGAATCTTGTAAGAACAAACAAATCGAAGCGCTTAAGACGCAAACTAAAGTGGTTCAGGCACGTCACACAATCTGTACTAAACAAGACTGTCCTACAGGGAACAGTACAAGGAGAGAGACGAAGAAGAGGCAGACAGAGAAAACGATAGGAAGACAACATCAGAGAGTGGACTGGTAGCCTTGAGTGGAACGACACATTGCGGAAAGTTGAGAACCGTGAGGAGCGGAGAAAGCTGGTTGCAAAATCTTCAGTGGTGCTCCCAACGGCCTGGCAGACTTCAGAACAGGTAACGGGTTAAGTACCAAGACTTACGTACAATGTTGGTATGCTTTACAATGTTATGCCAAGTTTGCCTTCAGCTGTGACAACGTCTTTGAATAACAATCTGTATGTATGTTGTCCGTCGTGTCCGACGATGACCTCCAAAACAGCAGAGGAGGCAGCTGCTGTTTTGGAAACTGGGCAGAAATTTGATTATAGTGGAGATGCCTTGCCCACAGTACATCCCTCTCTCTCGGCCAAGTGGGCATAAGGACAGTCAGCGTTGGAGATGTTCTCCAAAGGCCAACCAGCCCCCAGGGCTGCAGCACATAAGGACTGTGCGAGTCAAGCCTCCTAGTCAGAGAGTCATAGTCGATCACTAAAGACTAAGCTGTAAAGTGGAATTCCATGAGTGGGAAAGCCACTGGTCATACAGCCTCTCACTTTGCTGTTGCCCCCAGCGTCAATGGTTTAATCAAGAACTGTGATAAAGCCACACTTTCCTTTAAAGGAGAAAAAGATACTCTGAAGACGAGTATGCCTGCCTATATGGAAAAGTACTTGAAAAAAAGTCAAAACACGCACACTTCTCATCCAGTGTGTATTTATGGTCTCCCAGTGATTTTCAGGTGGGATGATGAGTGAGTCACAGTGCATGTTCTGGGTCACCCCAGGGGAATGCAGTAACAATACCAACAAGCATTATTTGTATTACTAACATCACGACATCATGTGGAACGTGTTGCCTAAACATGTGAGGAAGAATACTTCCACATACATACTCATGTCGGAAATTCATCATCGAAAACCTTCCTCGTAAACAAAGAATCTATGTATGTATGTCTTGCTCAATACTCTGTGTGTGGTTGTGTGTGTGTGTGTGTGTGTTGTGTGTGTGTGTGTGTGTGTGTGTGTGTGTGTGTGTGTGTGTATGTGTGTCTGCGCGTGCGTGTGCGTGTGTGTTGTAATTCTCTCTCTCTCTCTCTCTCTCTCTCTCTCTCTCTCTCTCTCTCTCTCGGGGGAACGCTTCCGGTAGCTGAAATGTAAACAGCTGTTGAATGAAGCTCCGCATTCAAATGTAAATTTTGCGTTCCTGTGCCTTTGCCTGAGACTGTGAAGTGACTAGAAGACATCATGCCAGAGGTGGCTTTAAGTTTCTGGGCCATGTGTGGCTGCTTTGTGGCCACCTTCATTGCATTCATGTCTCGACGTGCAATGTTGAGCAAATCACTGTACATTCCGACATTGAAGTTGGGCAGGCTGCATGACGGTGTTACCGTAGGTTTGCTCCTCGCCTATTTGTACCTAGGCGTTTTTCTGCATCGGTGTGGCGATGTGGAGCTGAACCCTGGACCTGGACCCAGTGGAAGGAAGGACAGTCTGCGCCAGACCCAGCTGAACTCTGGTGCCGGTTCTGCTTCATCGTCACCTAAGAGGACAAGTCGGGAGCCTACACTGAAGGATGTGGCAGCAAACCTGCAGGAGCTGACCTCCATGTTTAAAGAACTGAAGGAAGAGGTGAGACAAGTCAAAGAGACATGTTCAGGAATTCTGAGTGAAATGGCTTCCTTGAAAGAGACTATTACTGATCTGAAACAGGAAAACCAAAGACTGAAAGAAGAAAATGAGAAATTGTGTGAAAAGGTGGAAAAGCTGGAATTAAAGACTGATGACTTGGAGGGACATTCTAAAAGAAACAACATCCTTTTCTATGGCATACCAAGACAAGATAATGAAACTCGTGACGACTGTGAAAAACTTATCAAAGACTTACTGACTGACAAACTAGGACTGAGTCGTGACATGGAGTTTGACAGGATCCACCGTTTGAATAGAAACCCTAACTCCCCTATCATAGGTAGATGTGCATTCTACAGGGATAAAGAAATGGTTCTTAAGGCAAAATGCAAACTCCGTGGAAGCAATGTCTTCATTGGAGAAGACTTCACTCCACGTGTGCGTGATATAAGAAGGAAACTTGTTCCTCATTTGAAGGATGCCAGAAAAGATGGGAAAAGAGCATTCATGGTCTTTGATCATCTGATCATTGATGGTAAGAAACTCTATCTGGACGAAAGTCCAGATCCCACAAATACGGTCTAGCATTCTGGCTGGCCTGCTATAAAATTAAGCCCATGCTAGATTACAAGTCTCTGGGGTTTTTTCACTGGGTTTTCTGTTTTTCAGTCAGAGGGAACAAATGAAAATCAGTCACCGCCTGCATTAAATTTTGCCCCCTCTCCTCCACGTGCAAACTGCACTGAATTTTGTCCTGGGCTTGTCCCACAGGCTGCTGACACGTAACTGTGTCAACGTTGCCAGCTACTGTCAGTGCCCACGTAAAGTGTGTGAATCAGCTCCCGTTTTCTGGCCATTCAAATTCAAATGCACGGTCTTAAAAACGAAACATATAATTATGTGTAAAAAAAAAAGGTTCTGATCATGATAGCGCTAATGTGTATATGCGTGCGCGCGCGTGTGTGTGTATGTGTGTGTGTGTGAGAAATCATTTCAAAATTAAATCCATGTTGTGCTAACTGTCGGCATTGGAATGTCAATAGATTTGTGTCTGAGATAAACGATTAAAATAACCCGCTTTGTTACATTATGATGTTGGTTGCCAGATACTGTATGGAGGCTTTTGTGGAAATTTGCGGTTGAACATGTTTTTCTTACAGTTGCAGTACATTATAAACCAGCTAGCTATGCAATTTCGTAAATGAAAAAAGGTCCAGAAAGATAAAATGTTGGATCAAGAAGGAACTTTTGTTATACATTAAAGGCATAAAACATCACTGAAGTAATATTCGTATGTTCATTTTATCAAAAGGTCATGAAGGTTTGGAAAAGGATGCATTATGTGATTGTGTTCATCTAATACTAGAAAATCATTTGGATGTTAATAGGGGTATGCTTATGTCTGAAATATAGTTGCAGATAAGATTTTAGAACTTTCAGATGTGCATGTATTGAAGAAAAGAGATTTCATCAAATTGACTGTAACTATTGTCCCAGATATCATAGATAAAGATTTTCATTGTTTTAGAATTACAGGCACGCCATCATGTTTGGATTATAGTTGCTCCGGTGAGTGTGTAGTGTGAAAATATGGCAAATATATGATAAATATGTGTATAAGTCTGAATGTATGTATTCTAATTTGGTAAATTTGCTGGATTTGATCATGTTTGTTTGTGTATATCAGACACATGTAAAAGTGTAATGATTGTATCTGCTGATTTGTATAAAGTTTATAGATAGATAACACAACTGAAATGAACACAATCAAACAACGAAGATTTTCCTTTTCAGGTTATTTGAACCATTTACTGTCAAAGATATCTTATGCCTTATGTTGATCTACATATTGAAAATTACATGTTTACAGATTAAGATTTGAAACACCTGGCCACTGTTTGGCTTTGAAACTGGTGTATTGTACCCCCTTCAGTAAGGGGCCATGGCCTATACTGAATAAACCATTTCGAGTTCGAAACCATTTCGAGTTCTCTCTCTCTCTCTCTCTCTCTCTCTCTCTCTCTCTCTCTCTCTCTCTCTCTCTCTCTCTCTGAATACTGTTATCCAGGCTGTACATAAATTGCACACGCGTCCATTCATTTCGTTGAATCACAGAACGAACCAAGTTCAAAACTAAATATATAAAAATATATATATATCAATCTTGACTCATAAGTGTTTTCTGTGCTCCGCTGTCACAGTGTCGACTTACAATTATCACTACACTACAGTCAATCAAATAATAATTATTACATGCACGGGCTGATCTTACTTCTCCCTTAGCTTCTCGAAGAAGAAGAAGAAGAAGAAGAAGAATATATGGAATTTATATAGCGAGTAGTGGGCTGGGGCACTGCAGTGCGCTGATGTTTTCAGGCAATAATAATAATAATAATATATGGAATTTATATAGCGAGTGGTGGCTGGGGCACTGCAGTGCATTTTTTTTTTCACGCAGTGTGTCGTGGGCAACTTGAACCTGATTAAGCTGGACCCTTCCACACAGTAATTAGTTCATTTAACACACACAAAATATAAGATAAAAAAATTCAATACACAGCCCTGAAAATAACGGCTACAGTTACATCTTTACAATAAACATGAAAACGTGGTTTTTTTCCCTTCCTTTTCCTGACATAATATGCATACATCTGTTTTAATTATTCGTAAAAATGGCGTTCCTGAGAATGTGAGACTCATCAGCGCTGTTTTATATAGTGAATGTTAACTTTATTGATACGGTAATAACACACATTAATTTATCTTGTTTGAGGATAAAAAGGTATTCGTAATAATTAAAACAGTTAACATAACCTACATTCGCCATGAAAAGAAAAGTGGATTAGTGTTACCCTATATGAAAATCCTAAAACGAACCTTTTAAAGGAAATAGTAAACATAGTTAAGTGTAGTCCTCGATTTTTTATCACATCTACAGTGAGCGGATGTAGAATCTGCTCGGAGCCTGCTTATGATCAATAAAATATGTGTCACCTGTGTGTGCGTGTGTGTTGTTGTGTCATGAATACGTTTTATAGCCGTCAGCTTGCATTTACCAACTGGATTTCAGTTTGATCTCGTTAATATTTTTTCATAAAAAGCAGCTCAATGTATTATCCATCACTGATACGACAGATGTATTGCTCATTCAAATGACTAGATTTAAGCTTTATACATCGGTGTAGAGGTTTCCTGAGCTTGAAGCAGAATACAAAAAAAAAAGAAAATCTAATTATAGCTTGCAACAAAAATTATGCACAAACCTTGCTGCACAACAGCTAATCTATCTCCAGACGATATTCAAAATATGGCAAACCGACATGTGTACGATGAATACTTTACAACAATGCTCGTAGGTATTTCATTTACGAGAGAAAAAAAAAGTTAATTAGGCAAGAACACTGAAAAAGTCGATATGCTGGTAGGTCATTGCTGCAAAAACCCCTTCCAAAAAATAGGAAAAAAATGGTTGAGACTTCTTTATTTTTCGTCAGGGAATAGAAAAATTTAAAAAACGTACCTCTGTCATGACAAGAGTATACGAAATATTCAACTTGATAACCTGAAAAGAAAACTCCCTACAGAAAATGGCGCAGAAACTGCAAGACCTTTGCATAATATATGCGAAAATGTACCAACAACCAATAATCATATTTTTCAGCAGCTCAAACAACAAACCACACACAGGAAACTTACTTCAAAATCGAAGCCAATTCTTCCTTTTTTCCTCCCAGTCACAAACTAAAAAACCCTCACAAACGAATAAAGATCCAGCAGCGAAGAAAACTTCCAAACGAAACCACTTCCAACAACCACACAGTCGCCAACCAGTTCTGAAGTTCGTCTGCTTCTTCCAAGCTCTCATTACCTTCCGCTACGGATGCGTGACGTCACGGGAACGGCGAGCGATGATTGGCTGTGGCGCCTGACGCCTGTGAGCGCTGGCAGTGTTGTGTTTTTTGATAAATGAGGCCCTTGATAGGTCAAAGTTGAACGTCAATAATTTGTGCAGAATGATGGTGTGTTAGGGCTGTGTGTCGTGGTGTGTAGCTCTGAAATAATAACAGTTCCTGCTCTGGCTTACACACACACACGGCTACTAAGTGCTCTCACAGCCTCTGACTCAGTCTGTGGCCGTAGTATGAGTCGACTGGTGTTTAACAGCGAAGCACTTTTGCCTGGCAGGAAAAAAGTTTTAAGGCCAAGAGTTTTTTTGAAAATACTTGAAACATTAGGAAAAAAATATTAGCGGGGAATGCGGATAAAGGCACACCGCGTGCGCACATGCATGCACGCATGTATACACGCTCACACGTACGCACGCGCATGCACACACACACACAACACACACACACACACACACACACACAGATGATGATGAAGATGATGGTGGTGGTGGTGGTGGTAGTGGTCATGATGACAAGGATGACTTTTATTTCTCAAAAGTAAGCATTGGCCAGGCATATTTTGTGCATCCTTCGGATGAGACTATAAACCGAGGCCCCGTGTGCGAACGTACGTAGAACATCTTGCGCACACTTTAAATCCTGTTCCGCTTTTCGGAAGAGTAGGCCATTGTGTGCCGGTGGGAACAGATGACAGAATTTACAAAACCGCATACACACGGGGACTGGATGTAAAAAGCACATGAGTACTTATTCCATTATCATCGATATATAAATAATAAAATTTAAAAAATGATAAAATAAATAAAAGAAAGAAAGAGAGAGGGGAGGCAGGAGGAGGAGGACGACGACAAGAGACAGACAAACAGGCAGACAGAGAGACAGAGACAGAGATGATGGTGGTGGTGATGGTGATGACGATGATCATGATCATGATCATGATGATGATTTTTTTCAAAGCAAAAAGAGAAGCATTTGAATTTTTTTCATCATACCCTTACCCTTAATATG
>CM054165.1:40110655-40128155 GCA_028751875.1 Rapana venosa
AGCTTTATCTTCAATGGAAATCCGCCGTAGTAAGTAAAGACACCACATAGAGGAAATTCCTACGTTGATCCCCGCTATGATACGTGTAAGTACACGTCTAGCCATCTCTTGGACACATTGCCTCTAACTGTCAGACCATTCCCAACAATAGCTTTGGGATCCAGTCCCAGACATCAGACCGTGCGATGACCAAGGGGTCAACAATGCGAAGAGAAAGCCTTGGTTCTCCAGCAGACACCTGTACATTGGTTTGGCTTTGTCCCCAGCCCAAGTTTGGCTTGGCCACAATTAGTCAAGTCAAGTCAAAAACACTTTAATCATCCCATGAATGGCAATTACAATACTGACAGGTACATTGATACCTATAATTATCTCACAAGACGCAATAAAAAATACATTTCAGATTATTATAAGCATTCCAAGATAGCTTTAAAAAATTATCATTCACAAACACAAACCCAGGTGCGCGCACACACACGCATGGCACACACACACACACACACCCCAATGTAGGAATACAATGTTGTAAAAACCATTGATTGGAAAAGAAATTTTTTTTTTAATTGTGTGGGTGCAGGCACGTGCCCATTCACACACATGCTCACACCCATACATACACACACCAATATATGTTAAGGGGCTAGGCAGCCCAGTGGTTAGAGCTTTGAACCCATGTTCTGGCAGAAACTGAGGGACAGGTTCAAGTCTCTGCAAGGATTTTGTTTCTCTGAAGTTACGACGGGGGACGTGTTAGCTCAGTGGTCAGAGAATAATGTATAATAATAATAATGTATGGAATTTATATAGCGCTGAATCTTGTAAAGCAACAAATCAAAGCGCTGTTTTTTATTTTATTTTATACCACTTTAAGTCACGAGATTTCTCTGCGTGAAATTCGGGCTGCTCTCCCCAGGGAGGGCGCGTCGCCACAAGAGCAGCGCCACCCTTTTTTTTTTTTTTTTTTTTTTGTTTGTTTGTCTGCAACTGTATTTGTTTCCCTATCAGAGTGGCTTTTTTCTAAGAATTTTGCCAGGGACAACTCTCTTGTTGCCGTGGGTTCTTTTACGTGCGCTGAAAATTTTGTGTAACACACGGGACCTCGGTTTATCGTCTCATCCGAAAGACTAGCGCCCAGACCACCACTCATGGTCTAATGGATGGGGAAAAATTTCGGGCCCAAACGGGGTACGAACCACGCACACACCCAACCCGGACTTTTCGCATTCTAGACAGGCGCGTTACCTCTAGACCACCGATCCACCTCGGAGAGAGAACTCGCTTTCCCTCCCAAGCTAAGGTTCAGGAGCATTGAGCATGGTTTACCAAGTGGTTGGGGTATAGTTCGTGGGCATTGGCTTCAGTACAGTCCCCCAGTTCACCCAGATGTAAATGGGTACCTGCCTCTTTAGGGTCAGGGAAACGAAGTATGGTTGGGTGTGCGCACGTGTGCGTGGGTATGTGAGTGCATTCGTGCCTGCACGCATAAATAATAAGTTAACGTCTTTTCCAATCAATGGTTTTTTACAACATTGTATTCCTACATTGGTGTGTGTGTGTGTGTGTGTGTGTGTGTGTGTGTGTGCCGCGCTCGTGTGTAGACTGTGCGTGTGTGTGTGCGCTGGCCTGGGTTTGTGTGTGTGATCTTTAAAAAAATATTAAGCTATCTTGGAATGTTTATAACAATTTGAAATGTATTTTCCCTGTGTCTTTTGAGATAACTATAGGTATCGATGTTTCCTGTCAGTATTGTAATCGCCCTTCATGGGATGATTAAAGTGTTTTTGACTTGACTTAAAGGTAGAGGAGATGGGCGCAGCCCTCAAAATTCTGGCCCCCCTAGAGAAACTGAGGTCTGTGACATCTCTTCCCCAACGACTGCATAGGTTATGGAAATACATTTACCTTTATCTTAATACTTCTAGGCCTACTGACTATATTCACCATGAAAGTCCCTTACTGTTTTCACATTTTGACAGTGTAGATTTTTCTTGCAAGTGCATGATAGAAGGAAGGTGGCAGGATGGTTAAGACGTTTGCCTGCCAACAAGTAAACCGTAAGGTTCTGGGTTCGATTCCCAGCCTCGCCATTTCTTCCCAGTTTGACAAAAAAATCGAACTGAATGTCAAAGTCCTTCGGATGGGACTATAAACCGTGGCCCCGTGTGCGAACGCATGCAGAACATATTGCGCACACGTTAAATCCTGTTTCACTTTTCGAAAGAGTAGGCTATTGTGAACAGATGACAAAATTGACAAAACCGCATACACACGGGGACTGAATGTAAAAAAGCACATGAGTGCTTATTCCATTATCTTCGATATAAAAAAAAGTCATCTGAGGGCTTTGATTTGTTGCTTTACAAGATCCATGCTATATAAATTCCATACATTATTATCATCATCATTATTATATTATTATTATTATTATTATTATTATTATTATTATTATTATTATTATTAATATTATTATTATTATAATAGAGACAGGGCGTTGTTCATTGGTGTCAGTCTGCATTGGCATCCCCCAAGAACTAGTAACACTGATTTATATTGTATAATTATTCCTTTCAGTCTCAGCAGATTTGAGTGAAATTCGGGTTACTCTCCCCCAGGGGAACTTGTCGCCACAAAATCAGCACTGTGGACTTTTTTCTCTCTAAATTTTCTTGTTTGCAAATGTATTTGTTTTTCTGTCAGAGTGACTATTTTCTACAAATTTTCCTGTTTGCAAAGGTATTTGTTTCCCTGTCAGAGTGAAATTTTTCTACAAATTTTCCTGTTTGCAAATGTATTTGTTTCCCTGAGTGACTATTTTCTACAAATTTTCCTGTTTGCAAAGGTATTTGTTTCCCTATTAGAGTGACGATTTTCTACAAATTTTCCTGTTTGCAAAGGTATTTGTTTTTCTGTCAGAGTGACTATTTTCTATAAATTTTCCTGTTTGCAAAGGTATTTGTTTTTCTGTCAAGAGTGACATTTTTCGACAAATTTTCCTGTTTGCAGAGGTATTTGTTCCCCTGTCAAGAGTGACATATTTCTACAAATTTTCCTGTTTGTAAAGGTATTTCTTTCCCTGTCAGAGTGACATTTTCTACAAATTTTCCTGTTTGCAAATGCATTTGTTTCCCTAACAGAGTGACCATTTTCTACAAATTTTCCTGTTTGCAAAGGTATTTGTTTCCCTGTCAGACTGACTATTTTCTATAAATTTTCCTGTTTGCAAAGATATTTGTTTCCCTGTCAGAGTGACGATTTTCTGCAAATTTTCCTGTTTGCAAAGGTATTTAGAGTGACGATTTTCTGCAAATTTCCTGTTTGTAAAGGTATCTGTTTCCCTGTCAGAGTGACATTTTTCTCTCCAAATTTTCCTGTTTGCAAAGGTATTTGTTTCCCTGTCAGAGTGACATTTTTCTACAAATTTTCCTGTTTGCAGAGGTATTTGTTTTTCTGTCAAGAGTGACATTTTTCTACAAATTTTCCTGTTTGCAAAGGTATTTGTTTCCTAACAGAGTGACTATTTTCTCCTAATTTTCCTGTTTGCAAATGTATTTGTTTCCTTGTCAGAGTTACTTTTTTCTCTCCAAATGTTCCTGTTTGCAAAGGTACTTGTTTTTCTGTCAGAGTGACATATTTCTACAAATGTTCCTGTTTGCAAAGGTACTTGTTTCCCTGTCAGAGTGACTATTTTCTACAAATTTTCCTATTTGCAAAGGTATTTGTTTTTCTGTGAGAGTGACATTTTTCTACACATTTTTCTGTTTGCAAAGGTATTTGTTTCCCTAACAGAGTGACTTTTTTCTCTCCAAATTTTCCTGTTTGCAAATGTATTTGTTTCCCTGTCAGAGTGACATTTTCTACAAATTTTCCTGTTTGCAAATGCATTTGTTTCCCTAACAGAGTGACCATTTTCTACAAATTTTCCTGTTTGCAAAGGTATTTGTTTCCCTGTCAGAGTGACATTTTCTACAAATTTTCCTGTTTGCAAATGTATTTATTTCCCTGAGTGACGATTTTCTAAAAATTTTCCTGTTTGCAAAGGTATCTGTTTCCCTAACAGAGTGACTATTTTCTAAATTTTTCTGTTTGCAAAGGTATTTGTTTCCCTGTCAGAGTAAAATTGTTCTAAAAATTTTCCTGTTTGCAAAGGTATTTGTTTTTCCATCAGAGTGGCTATTTTCTGCAAATTTTCCTGTTTGTAAAGGTATTTCTTTCCCTGTCAGAGTGACATTTTCTACAAATTTTCCTGTTTGCAAATGCATTTGTTTCCCTAACAGAGTGACCATTTTCTACAAATTTTCCTGTTTGCAAAGGTATTTGTTTCCCTGTCAGAGTGACTATTTTCTATAAATTTTCCTGTTTGCAAATGTATTTGTTTTTCTGTCAGAGTGTCTATTTTTTACAAATTTTCCTGTTTGCAAATGTACTTGTTTCCCTGTCAGAGTGACATTTTTCTACAAATTTTCCTGTTTGCAAAGGTATTTCTTTCCCTGTCAGAGTGACATTTTCCTACAAATTTTCCTGTTTGCAAAGGTATTTGTTTCCCTAACAGAGTGACTATTTTCTACAAATTTTCCTGTTTGCAAAGGTATTTGTTTTTCTGTCAGAGTGACTATTTTCTATAAATTTTCCTGTTTGCAAAGGTATTTGTTTTTCTGTCAAGAGTGACATTTTTCGACAAATTTTCCTGTTTGCAAAGGTATTTGTTTCCCTGAGTGACTATTTTCTACATGTTTTCCTGTTAGCAAAGGTATTTGTTTCCCTAACAGAGTGACGATTTTCTACAAATTTTCCTGTTTGCAAAGGTATTTGTTTCCCTACAGAGCGATGATTTTCTACAAATTTTCCTGTTTGCAAAGGTATTTGTTTCCCTGTCAGAGTGACTATTTTCTACAAATTTTCCTGTTTGTAAATGTATTAGTTTCCCTACAGAGCGATGATTTTCTACAAATTTTCCTGTTTGCAAAGGTATTTGTTTCCCTGTGAGAGTGACTATTTTCTCTCCAAATTTTCCTGTTTGTAAAGGTAGTTGTTTCCATGTCAGAGTGACATTTTCTACAAATTTTCCTGTTTGCAAATGTATTTGTTTCCCTATCAGAGTGACGATTTTCTACAAATGTTCCTGTTTGCAAATGTATTTGTTTCCCTGTCAGAGTGACATTTTCCTACAAATTTTCCTGTTTGCAAAGGTATTTGTTTCCCTGTCATTGTGACTATTTTCTACAAATTTTCCTGTTTGCAAAGGCATTTGTTTTTCTGTCAGAGTGATGATTTTCTATAGATTTGTAGACTACCGTTGTTATAGAATCATAACGAGTAAATATTTTGGCTGCTCAGTTCACTGGGGTTTCATTTCTCGGTTCATCCCTGAAATCGGAATGCCCCTATACTCAATATCTCACCATTGGTAAACATCAGAACTCTTAACCTAGGAAGGAAAGCAAAAATTTTCATTCATTATCCAGCAGATTAACATTTTGTTGTCGAGTTTTGCTTGTCACTGTTCTCATGCGCTTTTTTTTTTACATCCAGTCCCCTGTGTGTATGCAGTTTTGTCAATTTTGTCATCCGATCCCACCCGCATACAGTGGCTTACTCTCCCGAAAAGCCGAACGGGTTTTAACGTGTGCGCAGGATGTTCTGCGTGCGTTGGCACTCGGGACCTCGGTTTACTGTCTCATGAGCAGCATTAGACGTGGTTAGCAAGTGAATGGCGGTGCACCTTGGCTTCTCTGCTCTGAGAAGGTGAACTGGTTCATGCTCTCTAGTCTAATATCGGCTTCTGGCATCAATCATTGAAGGAAGGTGGCAGGATGGTTAAGACGTTCGCCTGCCAACAAGTAAACCGTGAGGTTCTGGGTTCGATTCCCAGCCTCGCCCTTTCTTCCCAGTCTGACCCCCAAAAAATCGAACTGAATGTCAAAGTCCTTCGGATGAGACTATAAACCGAGGCCCCGTGTGCGAACGCATGCAGAACATCTTGCGCACACGTTAAATCCTGTTCCGCTTTTCGGAAGAGTAGGCCAATGTGTGCCGGTGGAAACAGATGACAAACTTTACAAAACCGCATACACACGGGGACTGGATTATCCTCGATATAAAAAATAAAAAATAAAAAAATCATGTTATCTCCTTCCAGTTCATCCTATTCTTATTTCTTCACCTGAAAATATAAACCGAATTCTTGTATGCTAATGCACACAGAACAACTGGTGTACGCGTTAAAACCTCATCCAACAAGAGTAGGCCAGCTAAGGTCAGCGGGATGGATGACATCGACATACCCAGCATGCATCCTGCTACCTTCCTCTTCGTTCTCTAAAGGTAAAGGTGTTCCCATAACCTATGTGGTCGTAGGGGAGCGAGGCGTCAGAGACCTCAGCTTCTCTAGGGGCCAGCATATTGAGGGCAGCGGCGCCCATCTCCTCTCCCTCGCTGCTTTACCTTCCCTGACCCTAAAGAGGGCAGGTGCCCATTTACAGCTGGGTGAACTGGGGGACTGTACGGAAACCAAGGCCCGCAAACGGTCACCCATCCAACTGGTAACCACGCTCAACGCTGCTTCAACCTTAGCTGGGGGGGAAAGCGAGTCAAGTGCTCTGACCACTTCTCATCTGAAGGACTTTTGGGTAGAGAGGAGTCTGCACTGATGTTAACTCCAGGGGGAAAAAAAATCTTCTTGAACGGGATTCGAACCCGGGTCGTCAAATTGCGAGTGCAATGTTCTAACCACTAGGCTTTCCCGTTCCCACTTGCATGAACATTACTGTGGTGTGGAGATGCGACTATAGGGGTAGTATAGAAATCTTTACGGAGCATACCTTAAAAACAAAGAAAGGAAAAAACGAAGAAAATTCAGTATAGTGCTTCAACCACTCGTGAAAGAGGAAAGGAGATCGCAGGCAGAACTTAAGATTCTAAACAGGATGGATTGGATTGTTGTTTTATCTTTATTTTATTTATTTATTCTTTTATATCAAGGATAATCGGATGAGACTATAAACCGAGGCCCCGTGTTCAAACGCATGCAGAACATCTTGCGCACACGTTAAATCCTGTTCCGCTTTTCGGAAGAGTAGGCCATTGTGTGCCGGTGGAAACAGATGACAAAATTTACAAATCCTCATGCATACACACGGGGACTGGATGTAAAAAAGCACATGGTGCAATTCCATTATCCTCGATATAAAAGAATTTTTTTTTTTTTAAGAGCTAAGGAAAGGAGATCACAGGCAGAACTTTAGATTCTAAACAGGATTGGATTGGATTGTTGTTGTGCTGTCTTGTATTGTGCCGTGTTGTACTTATTGCATTGTATTGCGCTGTCTTGTATTATGCCGTAAGGTTGTATTGTATTTATTGTATTGTGCTGTCGTATTGTGCCATGTTGTTGTGTTGTATTTATTGCATTGTATTGTGCTGTGTTGTTGTGTTGTACTTATTGCATTGTATTGTGCTGTATTGCATTGTTCTGTACTGTGTTGTACTGTATTGTATTGTGCTGTTTTGTATTGTACTATATTATATTGTACTGTATTGTATTGTGCTGTTTTGTATTGTACTATATTATATTGTACTGTATCTTTCTGTGTTCTATTGTATTGCATTGTGCTGTTTTGTATTGTACTATATCATGTTGTACTGTATCGTACTGTGTTCTATTGTATTGTATTGTGCTGTTTTGTATTGTACTATATCATATTGTGCTGTTTTGTATTGTACTATATTATATTGTACTGTATCGTACTGTGTTCTATTGTATTGTACTGTATTGTATTGTGCTGTTTTGTATTGTACTATATTATATTGCCTGATTGAACTGTAGTATTGTACCGCATGTATTGTTTGTACTGTAAACAACTTCAGTATTGTCAGATTTCTTGAGCAAAATTCAGGCACTTCCTCGTGAAGACACTCGCCACAAGACAGCGCATCCACTATTTCATTATGTATTTCCCTGTCTGCAAGACGTATATTGTTTCCAAAATCAGACTGGCTTTTTTTCTACTAAATTGCCCGGGGCAACACATTATTGTCGTTGGGTTCTTTTACTGTCTCAAATTTCGTGTTGCAACACGGTTTATCGTCTATCCAATAATATGCACCCAGACACCACTCACGGTCTAGTGTGATGGGAAAGTTTTTTCGGCACAACGGATCACAAACCTTCAACCGGTTTTCGCTTTCTCACAGGTGCACCCAGACCACCACTCACGGTCTAGTGGATGAGGGAAAAGTTTCGGGCACAAACGGGGATCGAACCACCACACACTTCAAACCCGGACTTTTCGCTTTCTAGGCAGGTGCGTTACCTCAAGACCACCGATCCACAAGAAACCACAGGCAGGATGGCCTAGTGGTTAGAACGTTGCGCTCGCAATCAGACGGCCTGGGTTCCCACCTACACTAAGACACCCGTTCAATAACCATTTCCCCCCCCCTGGAGTTGATATCAGTGCCAACTCCACTGTCCTGAAAATCCTTCTAATGAGACTATAAAACCAAGGTCCCGTGTGAGAATGATGAACACAGAGCATCATCAGACTTGCACACACATATCAAAACCCGTTCTGACTTTCAGAAGAGTAGGCCACTGCATGCCAGTAGGAATGGATAGCACACCAAAAAAAACCAACAAAAAAACCCTGCATGCACTGGTGTTGTGTGTAGACACCATCCACAAAGGCGGAATGCGGTTACCTTATTGTTGGGCAAAAAAAAACCAGTTGCATATATGCAAAAATCTAACGACTGGTGAACTTCGGAGTGGTTTTAAGCCATATTCCGTCTTATGACTCTGGTAAGTAATGAAGAAAATGTCCTTTGGTTTAGTTTGAACACATACACACACACATAACACACCCACTCACACACACACAGGAAGGAAGTGGCAGGATGGTTAAGATGTTCGCCTGCCAACAAGTTAACCGTGAGGTTTGGGTTCGATTCCCAGCCTCGCCCTTTCTTCTCAGTTTAACCAAAAAATCGAACTGAATGTCAAAGTCCTTCGGATGAGACTATAAACCGAGGCCCTGTGTTCGAACCCATGCAGAACATCTTGCGCACACGTTAAATCCTGTTCCGCTTTTCGAAAGAGTAGGCCATTGTGTGCCGGTGGAAACAGATGACAAAATTTACAAAACCGCATACACATGGGGACTGGATGTAAAAAAGCACATGAGTGCTTGTTCCATTATCCTCGATATAAAAGAATAAATAAATAAATAAAAACAAACACTCACACACACAGAATGAGTATAAAGCATACATACACATCTTTATTCAAACATACATGGAGAACAGCTGTAGGGGGAAAAAAAATAAATCACTGGGGTTTTGCATACTGATCAATATTCATGTTCAGTGTGATAGTAAAGCATGAAATGACTCCCAATAAATGCAATAATAACAAAATATTAGTCACTGTCTATGCTTATTTATACAGAACAAGTTTGTTGTTGTGCTGTTTTTTTCAAAAGGGCAATCAGATGTATGTGTAGATATACTTCGTCTTGGTGAAGTTCCTACTGGATATTTACTTTTCTTTTTGTTAGTCAGAATTCAATGAAACAGTTCGTCACAACTTTCAAAGAATCATTTCAAAACAATGAGTTTCTATAGATATAAAATACCATGTTGTAGTAACTCAAAACATCACTAAAAAATTGGCATTGAAAATGTCTTACAAACTGGTGGAGTAAAACATTAACAAACACTGTTCATGGAATTCTAGAAAAAACAACAACACCACAACAACTTGTAATGCAAAATGCAACACAAATCAGGCAAAATGTGGAAAGACTTATGGATTGTATGACCAGGCCATGTATGCCGTTTTTAAATGCAGATGATGCTATCAACCACATAGGGTTTATAAAACAGAGACTTTTTTTCTCTTAAAACTTTGATTTCTCTAAGGCATTTGATTTCTCATCAACCATACTCAATCCAAATGTTTGGCTCATTTGGCATTAATCAATAACTCTGAGAGATAGATTACAATCAGTAAAGAAAAAAGTAGCAAGACATTTAAATCATGGGGGCAGGATATTTGACAGTTTTTGTTCTAATGTGGCATCAAACAAGGATTTCCCCTTTCCCCTCTTGTATTTGTTATTCTAATAAAACTTTCAGCAATTAGTGAACAAACTGGGGGAAAAGTCCGATCGACAGAACATAATATCCTTATGAAGGAAAAATAAAATGTGGCATACACAATGAATTATTTAACGACATTAAATACTGAACAAAAACACGCTTTCAGCAGCAGAAACTTCCACCAAAAAACCCAACTTCTCTGATCTAAAATAAAATGTATAAAACAAATGAGAAACGAGCAACGAGCATCAAATGTGAAAAGGAAGACACCATACTACTTTATACTGACAGGACAAAACTCCCAAGAAAAGGGGTATTTTGGAAATATGATTGTAACGGTCATAGAGACAAATGATAAACGGCAGATTAGCTTGGCAAGAAAGAAAATCGGACTCCCAATGATCAACAAAAATGCCATCAAAGATCGTTGGCAAACAGGAGTGATCAAGTAGGCTACCTTGATTCCTTTGACTTTTTTTTTTTTTTTTGGGAAAAGGAATCTCTGAACCCATCAATAATGTTACAGTACTTAGTCCTTCGAATTTTCTTCCTTTTCATTGAGTGAGTTTATTTATTATATTTTATTTATTCTTTTATATCGCGGATAATGGAATAAGCACTCATGTGCTTTTTTACATCCAGTCCCCGTGTGTATGCGGTTTTGTCAATTTTGTCATCCATTCCTACCGGCACACAATGGCCTACTCTTATGAAAAGCGGAACAGGATTTAACGTGTGCGCAAGATGTTCTGCGTGCGTTTGCACACGGGGCCTCGGTTTATAGTCTCATCCGAGTGAGTGAGTGAGTGAGTGAGTGAGTGTGTTAGTGTGAGTGTGTGTGTGTGAAAGTGTTTGTGCTCGTGTGTATGCATGTATGCAAGCATGCATACATTTGTGTGTGTGTAGAGGGTGTGTGAGAGTGTGCATGCGTGTGCCTTCACTTAAATTATGTACAAATATATTAAGACAAATCTGTCATGTTCAAAAAATTCTATACATCAATCTGTTTGCCTGAAAAACTTTCCTTCTTCTTAATCATCATACCACAATATAACTCCAGAAAACAGATCATAATAGCAAAAACTTAGCAGAAAAAAACATCAATGATTAACCACAATCTCAAGTTTTCAATCATAACATGCTCAGGAAAACTCACTCATAAGTCTTCACACAATACTGACTGACTTAAATGCTTTTTTTCTAGACAGTCATATTGCTGACAACAGACTAGCATAATACTGAAAAATGCAAGGGCTGAAAAATAAGCCTGTGGCTCAACCATGGTGATGAGTTATATAATCAGCGATTGATTGTCCCTATAGCTGAGGGGTTAAGACTGCTAAATTTCAATCCTATGGATCCATGAGGTCGTGCGTTCAAATCTTGGCAGCAGCGAGCAGTGACTTCAGGGTCGGAATTCTCACAATCTCCCAGGTCACTATTAAGTGCAGACCCGCCAATGCCTTAACTCTTCATGCATACACACAGTCATGCAGAAGATCAAATATGCAAGTTAATGACACCGTCAATCCATGTCAGTGAGCGGTGAGTCGCAGAAACATGAACATACCCAGCATGCTTCCTGTGCCGACAAAAAAATGAACTGCTCTGAAGTGGAAACGTGTCTCATTTTCCGAAAGATGTATGCAGTTGGGCATGAAATCTTCTTAATTTAGTGGCACCTCCTCAATGGCTCGCGGAACATTCGCTTTTCCCCAGCTAAGGTTAAGCAGCATCGAGTGTGGTTACCAGTTGGATGGGTGACCGTTTGCGCGCCTTGGCTTCAGTACAGTCACCCAGCTGTAAATGGGTACCTGCCCTCTCTTAGGGTCAGGGAAGGTAAAGCAGCGAGGGAGAGGAGATGGGCGCCGCTGCCCTCAATATGCTGGCCCCTTGAGAAGCTAAGGTCTCTGATGCCTCGCTCTCTTACGACCACATAGGTTATGGGAACACCTTTACCTTTTTATTTTTTTACTTTAATGACTGGACAACAAACTTCTTCTCCAGCCCTCACAGTACTTTTCAAATGCATGAAGAAAATACTTGTTATCTTCGTGATACTTTTGATCATCGACTAAAGCCTTCCATGCATACATACATGCGGCGATGACCAAACTCATACTGATTCTTGTTTGTGGTTTGTTCTTCATACTATGAGTGATCAGAGATGAGCTTCCACGAAACATTTACCCTTGCAAAGCGAATTTTTGATAACATGTACACTTTTATGAATGATAATGGCAACATGATATACACATAGTAGTCTTTCAATATAAACTGATAACACATACACTTTTATAAATGATAACAATGACATAATACACAAAGTAGTCTTCCAAAGTGTCTTGATCATATTTACGGACACTTTTATGAATGATAATGACAACATAACACCCAAAACCATTTAAACACACCAGCGCCCAGTTGATATGGTTAGCAACAATACAATTTTGTGGACTTGCCACGAATGGATTCCAAAGCAATCCATATATATATATATATATATATATATATATATATATATATAATTTTAGTATAACAAATGAAAAAGGTTAGCCGTTGGTAAAGATAATTATTATTTGTAAATATCAAAATGTCAACAATCGGATCATGATGAAGCTAACAGCCACTCTTATGAGTGAATTAACATAATTCAACAAGAAAACGTCTGAATAATCACTACCCCTTTCTATCATCAACAGCAGCAATAACAACCACAGCAACAAACATCCAAAAATAACATCAACATGATAACAGCTGTTACTAAGCATAATTTAACACCCAAAAAAGACATCTGACAGTTCATAAACTCTCTGTTTTGACAGCAAACAACAACAACAAAAATAAAACCAACAACAACAAACATGCTGTAGATGCTAATCACCACATGATATCAACCCGATATTTCTTGAATATGAACAAAGCGTTTTGACTCCCACCCCCACCCCCCCCAAGAAAATTGAGATTTAATCAATATCTCCAACCTTAAAGAAGGCAACTTTCCCCGTGAGGATGCCAGGGGCGGATGGCCTGTCAGTATAAATAGCCATCCCCACCTTTTGAAATTTCTGTGTTAGGAATTCCCTCTTTTCTATCCCCCTCCTTCTTTCTTTCCTTCCTTTCACCTCCTTCTTCTCGTCTAAATTTTCTGCCTTCTTGGGTCCATCCTCCAGCCTTTTATTTCATAAAGACTTTAAACATAAATTCTCCCCCCTCCACAACCCCCAACCCACTGCCAAAATCAGATGCGCTGGGCCTGACTTGTCAGGCGCTTAACGGCAGCGCGGCGCATTTTTGCTCATATGACAGACAACAACAGTTGCTGTGTGAGCGTTTGAGGATGAAGAAGAAGAAGAAGAAGAAGAAGAAGAAGAAGAAGAAGAAGAAGAATAGAAAGAAGAAGAAGAAGAAGAAGAAGAAAAAAGAAGAAGAAGAAGAAGACGAAAGAAGAAGAAGAAGAAGACAACGACGACGAGAAGAAGAAGAAGAAGAAGAAG
Organism: Rapana venosa; assembly: GCA_028751875.1. Lineage (NCBI taxonomy): Eukaryota > Metazoa > Mollusca > Gastropoda > Neogastropoda > Muricidae > Rapana > Rapana venosa. Next base: position 40,124,248 of record CM054165.1, read on the forward strand.
ACGAAGGAAGAAGAAGAAGACGAAGGAAGAAGAAGAAGAAGAAGGAAGAAGAAGAAGAAGAAGGAAGAAGAAGAAGAAGGAGAAGAAGAAGAAAAAGAAAAACAAGAACAAGAAGAACAAGAACAAAATACAAGAAGAAGACGAAGAAGAAGACGAAGAAGAACAACAACAAGAACAAAAACAAGGAGAAGAAACTTTCTCACTCTCTCACATATGGAAGCACACAGCTGGCATGTTTGGTGTGAGTGGGGGTGGGGTGGGGGGTAATGAAGGGGAAGGGGGGGGGGGGTGGAAGGAGTGAGACAGAGGCTCGGTCTGTCACTCCTGAGCTACGTCGAAACGTTCGTGCAAGTCTTGGGCGACGTTGTCCGTCGTCTTTATCTTCACCTTGTAGAATTCCCCATCGATGGATTTGTCGCTCTGCGTGAAGGAAAGCAGACACAAACTGAATTAATAATAATAATGTATGGAATTTATATAGCGCTGAATCTTGTAAAGCAACAAATCAAAGCACTCACAAACACAAACTGAATTGTATTGTCATTGTATTGTCTCGTCTTGTCTTGTATGGTCTAGTATTGTATTGTGGCCAAAGTCAAAAGTAAAAAACACTTTAAATCATCCCATACTGCCAGGGACACTGATATGTACCATCATCTCGAAAGACACAAGAAAGCTACATTTCATAGTGGTTTAAACATTCCAAAATGACTTTGAATATTAAAAAAATATCACAAACACACACACACATGCACACACACACATACACACACACACATACACACAGACCAAGAAGGCAGAAAATAAGACAAGGAGGTGGTGGTAACAGGAAAAAGAAGAAAAAAAAGCACATGAGTGCTTATTCCATTATCCTCGATATTTTTTTTTTTAAATCAAAAAAATCTGAGCGCTTTGATTTGTCGCTTGACAAGATTCAGCGCTATATATAAATTCCATACATTATTATTATTAAATGGAACAAGGCAGAAACAATAGAGAGGGATAGAAAAGAGGGAATTCCTAGCAGAAAGTTTCCAGGAGGTAGGGATGCTATTTATACTGACATCCCCATGGGAGAAATAAAAGCCTTACCAATTTTGTAGTTTGATACCAAAGTTATGAGTAAGTAGTGCTTTTCATAAAGCCTTACCAATTTTGTAGTTTGATACCAAAGTTATGAGTAAGTAGTGCTTTTCATAAAGCCTTACCAATTTTGTAGTTTGACACCAAAGTTATGAGTAAGTAGTGCTTTTCATATCCCCCCCCCATTCCTGTCCAATGTCATCTTTGTGAAAAGATCATTGGGATTTGCCAAGGGTGAGCGCTTGTGATAGCCCACCAAAAAGGTTGCCACATTCTGGCTTCAGAGAAGACATGAAGTAAAAGATTCATTCACCCATTCAAGAAATATGCCTTGATGATGTATGGGTGTATGTGTGTGTGTGTGTGTTTGTGAGTGTGTGTGTGTGTGTGTGTGTGTGTTTGTGTGTGTGTGTGTGTGTTTGTGTGTGTGTGTGTGTGTGTGTGTTTATGTGTGTGTGTGTGTGTGTGTATGTGTGTGTTTGTGTGTGTGTATGTGTGTGCGTGTGTGTGTGTATGTGTGTGCGTGTGTGTGTGTGTTTGTGTGTGCTGTGTGTATGTGTGTGGTGTGTATTGTTGTTGTTGTTCTTTGCTTTAACGTCCTTCCGCTTTAAGTGATATTAGACGATAGGGAAAAGGATTTTGAGAAAGGAAAAAAAAAGGAGGGAAGTTTGTGTATGAATAAGCATGTGCAAGTTCAAATACGCACATAGAGAGAGAGAGAGAGTGGGGAGGGGAAGAGTGTGTGCATGCGTGTGTGTGTGTTGTGTGCGTGTGTACATTGCATACATACATGCGTGCACGTGTGTCTGTGTACGTGCCTGCGTCTGCTTGTGTGTGTGTAGGTGTCTAAATTTGAAATCTATTCATTCACATTAGTTAACCGTCACACAAGCCATGAATGTTTAAAATGCAAGTGCTTTGACTTTTTCTTAATAATAATAATAATAATGTATGGAATTTATATATAGCGCTGACTTTTTCTTCCTGTCACCTCCTTCAGAATCAGCGCTATGAAAATTCCATACTGTTATTATTACTATTATTATTATCATTATTACCTTTTTGATTTTTTCAAAGATAGCAGGGGAAACTGGAGCCGAGTTGTGAAATTTGACGCTCCCTGATTTGGTCGTGGCCTTGAACTTGGCCACAAAACCTCTGGAAGAAAACCATCATATTATGATCAATGTATCCCGTCACTATTTATTTAATTTATTTTTTATTTATTTATTTATTTATTTATTTATACCACTTTAAGTCACAGCAGATTTCTCTGCGTGACATTCAGGCTGCTCTCTCTCCCTGGGGAGAGCGCGTCGCCACCCTTTTTTTTTTTTCTTTTGGTCTGCAACTGTATTTGTTTCCCTATCAGAGTGGCTTTTTTACTACAGAATTTTGCCAGGGACAACTCTCTTGTTGCCGTGGGTTCTTTTACGTGCGCTGAAAATTTTGTGTAACACGCAGGACCTCGGTTTATCGTCTTATCTGAAAGACTAGCGCCCAGACCACCACTCATGGTCTAATGGATGGGGGGAAAATTTCGGGCCCAAACGGGATACGAACCACGCACACACCCGACCCGGACTTTTTGCTTTCTAGACAGGCGCGTTATCTCTAGACCACCAATCCACTTGCTTTAAAATAAATCAGCACTTGATGATTTATTTCAGAAGGACACACACACACAAACACACTCACACACACACAGAGGGGATGGGATAGCCTCGTGGTTAGAGTGATGCATTCGTGATCTGCTAACCCCGGGTTCAAATCTTGCTCAAGAGGATTTTTCTTCTGGAGTTCACATCCACTCTCCCCAAAAGTCCTTCAGATGAGACTATAAACTGAAGTCCCATGTGCGAACACATGCAGAACACCTTGCGCACATATTAAAACACGTTCTGCTTTTCGGAAGAGTAGGCCATCGTGTGCTGGTGGGAACGGATGACAGAAATGACAAAACCGCGTACACACGGGGACAGGATGTAAAAAAGCACAGGAGTGCTTATTCCATTTATCCTCGAATTAAAAGAATAAATCATCATCATCATCATCATCAGACCCGTGACCTTGGCGGTCGTGGGGGAGACATGAAAGACGATGCCGTGGTAAGCCTCCTCCATCCATCTCGGTCCTCGGCTCTGCGCAGTAGTGCCGAGTCATTCATCCTGGTCCATTCTCTGATGTTGTCCATCCATGACTTGTTCTGTCTTCCCCTCCTTCTGCCACCTTCGAGTGTTCCCTGCAGTACTGTTTTGGGCAGAGTGTTGTGGCGGGTGACGTGGCCGAACCATGTCAGCTTTTTCTTCTTGACGATGGTGAGAAGGGTTCCTGTGGACCTGCCAGCCGTGTTATTTGACTCTTGACAAATTCGTTGGTCTTTCGTTCTCTCCAGGATATGCCCAGTAGTTTTCTATGGCATTTTGTTTCGAATGACTGGATTCGCTTTGCTGTTTCAGCAGTCAATGTCCAGGTTTCACTTCCGTACAGCAGGATCGACTGAATTAGGGCTTTGTAGAGCTTTAGTTTGATTGGGAAACTGATCTCTTTACTTTTCCATATGGTGGTGAGTTTTGTCATGGAAGATGTTGCCATGGCTATTCTGACTTTGATTTCTGTCGTCGATCGCCCGTCCTTTGTGAGTGTAGCGCCGAGGTATTTAAAAGCGTCTACCTCCTCCAGTTGTTGGCCGTTCATGTAAATTTTAGCGGTGGCATTGCTCGTGCTGTTCACAAGTACTTTACTTTTCTCCGAGCTCACCTCCATCCCATATGCTCCAGCTCTGTTCTCAAGTCTGGTCGTAAGATCTTGCAGCTCTGTGTTAC
>CM054165.1:40133155-40168155 GCA_028751875.1 Rapana venosa
CATTGCGCATTGTGCTCATGATCTGCTGACCTGGGTTCAAATCCCTTTCAAGAGGATATTTTTCCCTAGAGTCAACCCCCCCCCCCCCCCCCCAATCCTTTAGATGAGACTATAAACCGAGGCCCCATGTGTAAACAAATAGAAAACATCTTTGTGCACAAGTCGAAACCTATTCCATTTTTTGAAAGAGTAGGCCATTGTGTGCTGTGGGAACTGATGAGAACATATTTACAAAACTGCATACACAGGGGGACTGTATGTAAAAAAGCAAATGAGTGCTTATTCTATTATCCTTGAAATAAAAGAATTTTAAAAAGACACATGCCCATACAGACATACATGCATGCACACACACACATACGCACACACACACGCATGCGTGTATGTGCACACATTCAGATAGATCTGCACACACACACACACACAGATCTGTACACACACACACACACACACATACACAAACACACACTCACACAAACACACACACAAATACATACTCACACAAACACACACACACACAAACACACAGATCTGTACACACACACACACACACTCACACACAAACAGTGACACACACACAGTGACACACACACTCACACACACACACACAAACACATTACATGGGACCTTGGTTTACACTACAGTCTCTTCTATACTGGGATAGATACCTTGTGCCTACGAATACCTAGATTCAACCAATCTACCATTGGCCGCCACTCTTTCTCTATTTCGGGTCCATCGACCTGGAATGAGCTCCCTCTCTCTCTTCGCCAGAAGCCTAGCTATAACACTTTTAAATCCAGCCTCAAGACATATTTATTTCAAACCTAAGATTTCCCCACTTCTGTTTCATATCAGAACTATCCCACCCTTCACTAACCCATGTCCTATCACCCTGCTAAAGTATATGACCTGTGTGTGTGTGTTTGTGTGTGTGTGTGTGTGTGTGCTTTTGAAAAACATTTGACTATTGCAATTTTATTTCATAGATTTTGATCTACAGCGTACCATGTTTGTAATATCTGTTTGAACTATTGATTATTTGTCACTGGTTGTATGACTGTGTAAGATTAGGTCAAATGCATGCGCTTTGATTTGTCTTTGCAAGATATAGCGCTATATAAGTTCCATTTATTTATTATTATTATTATTATTCTAAAGGACTTTCAGGGGAGTGAAGCCAGTCGCAATGTTAACTCCAGAGGAACTGATGAATCTTCAAAATATCTATAATATAATCATTAACTTTTGTGCAATGCCATACATATGTGCATGTGTGTGTCAATATGTGTATACATGTATGCCTACATGTTTTCTCTGTCTATGTGTGTGTGGTTATCTATTTTCTTTATTCATTTATTTTGAGGATAATGGAATAAGCACTCATGTGCTTTTATACATGTATCCAGTCCCCATGTGTGTGTAGTTTTTGTTAGTTTTGTCATCATCTGTTCCCACCGGCGCACAATGGTGTGTGTGTGTGTGTGTGTGTGTGTGTGTGTGTGTGTGTGTGTGTGTGTGTGTGTGTGTGTGTTGCATGCACATGCATGCATAAAACTTTAAAAGTAAGCATTCAGCCGTGTAAGTGTGTGTGTGTGTGTGTGTGTGTGTGTGTGTGTGTGTGTGTGTGTATCACTCTGTGTGTGTGGATGTGTCCATCAGTTTGTCTCAGTAGTCAGTGTCTGTCTGTATGTGCAATGAAATGATTAACATTAAATTCCACATTTTTTCCTGTCAAGTCAAACTGAACACAACTGGGCTAAAAATATCCAGTTCATCCATCAAACTTAAGTCTGTTCTGTAGGCCCAAGACTGGCAGGGGGTAAAAATGATTATGACTGTATCTGTTAAGTCAAGTAAATTAGCATGGTCATCTACTGATGTTGGGGCCACACCCTGCCATGACCAATGGGCAATAGGCTATCCAGTCAATGTCAAGGCCGCTACTAGCGGGGCTTGGTCATGATGTTCTCAACAATATTTGCAACTCTTTATCAGCAGCTACATCTCCCCTTCTGATACATCTGATTGAAAAAAAAAAAACACAAAAAACACGCACACAAAAAATGATCTCATGTTTCCTTCCTAAGACTAACATACAATAGTAGGGTATACCGGGCCGATCTAGTCATAAGCTAGTAGGGTTTTTTGGTTGTTGTTGTTTCTTAATTAATTTTATAAACTTATTCACGAGTATGCATTTCTAGGAAATTTCGTCCACTCAACATTACGAATCATTTCTTAATTTTTCTAAAGCAATTCCTTGGATTGATGATTCAAATATGGGAAGAGACTTGTGAATTAGATTATGCACACTCCCCGCAAACTATTACAGGCTTCAACAAGTCCACCATGCTTGTGTAGTGACAAATAAAAAAAATTAATAATGTCTTACCTGGTTGTCAGCGAATGCCCGCCATGCTATCTAAGGGGAATCACTGAGTTTGTCAGGAGACTTACAAGATGGCGTCAGGAATTGTATACCTTGTCACTCCCATGCCACATACACGCGCGCACGCACGCACGCACCACACACACACACCATTTTTCTGAAAACTCCCTAACCAGCATATTCAGTAATTTAAAACTGGCATTTGAAATTGTGAAAGGTCTTTGTCACAGTCCCATAGCACATTTGTTATAGTTACATTAACGTTAATGACTTGTTTTTGTTTGTTTGTTTTTTTGTGGTTGTTTTTTTTTTTTAAATTCCTCTTGCATTGCCAAGTTTTTCGAGATTTTTTTTTTTTAAACACTACATCCACATCTTCCGGGGTTTTTTTTTTGTTTGTTTGGTGTGGTTTTTTTTTTTTTTTGGGGGGGGGGGGTGGGGGCGTCTAATATCACTAAAAGTGAACATACGTAAAATTGAAGTCAACAACAACACACACACACATACAAACGCACGCGCGCACGCAGGCACACACACACACACACACACACACACACACACAACACACACACACACACACACACACACACACACACGGAGACTGGATGAAAAAAAAGCACATGAGTGTCTATTCCATTATCCTCGAAATAAAAGAATAAATAAACAAATAAATACACACACACTAAACGCAAGGCAACGCAACGCACGCACGCGCGCGCGCAACACCACACAACACACACACACACACACACACACACACACACACACACACACAAAAGAAATTGTGGTCAACACACACACAACACAACACAAACACAACACAACACAACACAACACACACACACACACACACACACACACACACACACACACACACACACACACACACACACAAAAGAAAAATTAATGATGTTGTCAACAGGTTAAGCCATCAGTCGAAAAGATGACAAGTGGCTGGTTCGATACCCGTTTCACCCCAACTTTGCAATTTTATTTCATAGATTGGGTCTGCAGTACCATGTTTGTAATATCTGTTTGAACTATTGATTATTTTTCATTGGTTGTATGACTGTGTAAGATTAGGTCGAATGCATGCGCCTTGATTTGTCTTTGCAAGATGTAGCGCTATATAAGTTCCATTTATTAATTATTATTATTATTATTATTATTATTTATTATTATTATTAACTTTGTCCACTATCCACTCGATTTGATGAGGTGGTCTGGGTGCTAGTATTTTAGATAAAACGATAAGTCAATGTCCTAAGTGAAGCACATAATTATATTTAGCTGACTCCACTCCTGGTAAAGAGAGTTCTTCGAACTCAGCAGAAATATTGAACACAGGTTAAAACCTGCTACGGTTTTTGAAAGAGTAGGCCATTGTGCGCTGGTGGGATTGGATGACAAAATTGACAAAACTGCAAGCACACGGGGACTGGATGTTAGAAAGTATATGAGTGTTTATTCATTATCCTCGAAATCAGGAATAACTCTCTCTCTCTCTCTCTCTCTCTCTCTCTCTCTCTCTCTTCCCCTCTCTCTCTCTCTCTCTCTCTCTCTCTCTCTCTCTCTCTCTCTCTCACACACACACACACACAATCTCTCTCTCTCTCTCTCTCTCTCTCTCTCTCTCTCTCTCTCTCTCTCTCTCTCCTCTCTCTCTCCACACACACACACACACACACACACACAATCTCTCTCTCTCTCACTCTCTCTCTCTCTCTCTCTCTCTCTCTCTCTCTCTCTCTCTCTCTCTCTCTCTCTCTAACACACACACACACACACACACACACACACACACACACACACACACACACACACACTCGGATGAGACTATAAACCGAAGCCCCGTGTTCGAACGCACGCAGAACATCTTGCGCACACGTTAAATCCTGTTCCGCTGTTCGAAAGAGTAGGCCATTGTGTGCCGGTGGAAACAGATGACAGAATTTACAAAACCGCACACACAGGGGGACTGGATGTAAAAAAAAATACATGAGTGCTTATCCCATTACCCTCGATATAAAAGAATAGATGAAATAAATAAAAAATGGTTATTTTGCAGCTGAGGGCAAGGACAGATAGATGAAACAGGAGAGGGAAATCTTAGGTTGGAATTGTGTATTGAGGCTGAATTTTTAATTAAAAAAATGAAATCATTAAAAAAAATATTGAAAATAAAAGGAGGTGGGGGGGGGGGGGGGGGGGGGCGGAGGGGGGAAGGAGGAGGAGGACTTTGTATTCTAGTATTTTAAAAAAAAGTTGCTTGGATAATATTATTATGGTGGGGCAAGATTTCGTGTGCTCCCTATCCTGTGACTTTGATTTTATAAAAAAAGGAAGAATAAAGGAATAAGCACTTATGTGCTTTATTAGTAGTAGTAGTAGTAGTAGTAGTAGTAGTAGTAGTAGTAGTAGTAGTAGTAGTAGTAGTAGTAGTAGTAGTGTCATCACCATTATTATTATTATTATTATTATTATTATCATCATCATCATCATCATCATCATCATTATATTATTATTATTATTATTATTATTATTATTATTATTATTAGATAAATTCTGTTCCTGTGTGCGTGCAGTTTTGCAATTATTGTTTGTCACCCATTCCCAGTGACGCCAAAGGCATTCTCATTGCGGAACCAAAGCTTTACTTTGTTCTGCGCGCGTTCATACCCAGGACCTTGGTTCCTGATTAATGTCCGTCCTAAGGGACTTTTTTTAACAACAGGGGTGGGGGGGGGGGGGGGGGGAATCCCTTCAACATGCATTTCAGTGGTAGCTCATCTCGGGATGGCGGTCATGAGCCCAATGCCCTAACCACCAAGCTATTTTTTTTAAAATTTTCTTTTATATTTGTATTTTATTGTTTTTGTATCGAGGATAATGGGATAAGCACTTATGTGCTTTTTTTTTACATCCAATCCCCGTGTGTGTGCAGTTTTGTAAATTTTGTCATCCGTTCCCACCGGCACACAACGGCCTACTCTTCCGAAAAGCGGAACGGGTTTTAACGTGTGCGCAAAGATGTTCTGCTTTGAACGCACACGAGACCTCGGTTTATAGTCTCATCGGAAGGTCTTTTGGGGGAGAGTGGAGTCTGCACTGATGTTAACTCCAGGGGAAAATATCCCCTTGAACTGGAATCGAACCCGGGTGGTCAGATTGCGAGCGCAATGTTCAGACCACTAGGCTATCCCGTGCTTAAGTTAAGCATCTATAAACAGTTGAGGGCACTGCAGGGGCAGTGTTTTGAGTATGCTGAGTCCGATGGAACCCACCCATCCCCAGTCCACGTCATCCATACCATTGGCCATAGCCTATTTTTTTCTACAACAGGGGGACAGATCGTTTTTAACGTGTGTGAACAGGATGTTGTGCGTGTTAAGTTAGATACTGAACCTCCAGAAGAAAAAAAGAAGATGAACCGAAAAATAGTGATGGTGCTATTTATAAATTGTTTCTAACGGTTTTGTTTTAAGAGCAGTGCCCTTGAAAGACTGGCAGCCAGACCAAAAACCCACAAATATTGCAGCCCTGCCCACTGCACAAAACATTCCTAAGATCTTCAGACAACAGAAAGTTCTATATATTAAGCCCTGCCTGCTACATGAAACATTCCAAAGATCTCCAGACAGCAAAACATGTATTGCAGCCCTGTCCACTGCTCAAACCATTGTGAATGATGACCTGGCCTGACCACCCCAGTGGCCAAGCAGCGCCACATCAACTTAGAACCTGCAGCACACCACTGCTGCCTTCATCATCATCGTAGAGACTGAACCGTCTTCTGACCAACACTGAAGAAAAACGGGAACGTCGCACGGGCAAAAACTCCAGCCAACAAGCTTCTGTGGCTGTACCACTGTGATGGGGGCATGCAACTTCAACTATCATGAAATTGTGAGTATGACAAGTATAATTCATTCAGATAATTGGCATTGTATTATAGTTCCAAGTAGGCATACTGGCGGCAGCAGTAGTTGAGAGCACACACACACACATGCACTGCATGCCTTCTGCAAACATACATGTGCTACTGAAGAGAAGGGGAGGGTGGGAGTGAGACTGGTAGATCATTTAGTCAAAAAGAACATAGGCACCAGTTAAAAAAAAAAAACATCAGAAAACACTAGCCATTCTATGTCCATTCATGTACTGAAGCCAAATAACCTGACAAATTTGCGAGCCATCATTCTATAATTATCTGTCTGTTTTTCTCTGTCTGTCTCTCTCAAACAATTTTGATTTGCTTTGATCCCTCTATCTCATCTGTATATAGTCAATCTCACACACACACACAACTACACACACACACACACCACATATACACACACAAAATATGTTGGGCATGTCTCTTGTATATGTGGCCATAGTGTAACTGTTGACCATATCTTGAGATGCAGCATGCTAAAAAGCTGCCTACCTGTTCTTAACTCATCACTGGTGATATTCAGTGATCTTCTACTGAGATATATTATTTTCACATTGTTATTGCACAGTCCCATTGGTTCATTATTATGATTATTATGGACTCTAAATTAAAAACACTCTCTTCCTGTGGAATATATATTTTTCTCTTGTTGGTTATAGCTTAAAGATATTGTTTTATTGTTTATGGGTTTAGAATCTGTTTGAAATTGTGATTTTACTGTTCTGTACTTGAGTTACTTTAGATTTGCATTTTCTTATCTATTGTCATTTTTTGGTCATTGTCAGTCCCATGTCCCAAAGGACGTAGGGGGGACATGAGAGAAGACGCAACAGAGATCTTTTCCCATGCTTCAGATCCTGTGTGGCTAGTAGAAGGTGTTGCAGGGGTTGGGCGGTCCATTCTTTGATGTTGTCAACCCATGATTTCTTTTGGCGGCCTCTTCTTCTCTTGCCTTCGACTGTTCCTTGCAAGATGGTTTTTGCTAAGGTGTTGTGTCTTGTGGTGTGACCAAACCACATCAGTTTTCTCCTCTTTATGGTGGAGAGCAAAGGTTCTTGGGGGCCCACACGCTTTTTGATTTCTTCTTTCATATAATTGTTGGTCTTGTGTTCTTTGTATGATATTTTGAGGAGTCTTTGTGGCACTTGTTCTCGAATGCTTGGATTCTCCTCTCTAGCTCTGCTGACAGAGTCCATGATTCACAGCCATATAGCAGGATAGATATCACGAGGGATTTGTAGAGATGGTATTTGGTGCAGAAGCTGATGTTGTTGCTTCTGATGATCCTCTCGAGTCTGGCTAGAGCAGATGTTGCTGTTGCAATGCGAGCTTTCACTTCATTGTTTGATGTGCCATCTTTTGTTAGGATGGAGCCTAAGTATTTGAATTGGCTCACCTCTTCCAGTATTTCTCCATTCATCTTTATTTCCGTGCTGTCATTACTTGCACTGTTGACCGTGATCTTTGATTTCTCTGTACTGACCTCCATGCCGTATGTGCTCGCTCGATCTGATAGACTTTCTTCGTCGAACGCTCAGACAGCAACTATTGTTGTCTGTTATATGAGCGAAAATGCGTCACGCTGCCGTTAAGCACCTGACAAGTCAGGCCCAGCGCATCCGACTTCGGCGCAAGAGAGAATAGTTATCTTTTAAGTTTTTCCTGGAAAAAAGGCAGGAGAATGGACCAAGAAGGCAGAAAATAGACAAGAAGGAGGTGACAGGAAGAAAAGGAACAAGGCAGAAACAAAGAGAGTGATAGAAAAGAGGAAATTTCTAGTACAGAATTTCCAGAATGTGGGGATGCTATTTATACTGATAGGCCCCCAGCATCCCTCGGGGGAATCTGATAGACTACCTGTGAGGTTTTGCAGTTCTTGTTTGCTGCCGCATGAGGTCAATGTCATCTGCAAATCTGAGGTTGCAAAGGGGTCTTCCACCAATGGAGATGGAAGTGTGGTGGTTTTGCAGTGTCTCTGTCATGATGTTTTCGAGGAAGAGGTTGAAGAGTACAGGTGAGAGAAGGCAGCCCTGACGGACCCCAACCGTGGTCTTGAAGAACTCGCCCATGTGATTGTTCATGAAAACTGCACTTCTTGCGTTCTCGTACAGTGCCTTGATGACTTCAATGAGGCAGTTGTCAATGTTGAAGTGCCAGAGTACTTGCCAGAGGCCGTTATGCCATACCCTGTCAAAGGCCTTTTTGAAGTCTATGAAATTGTGATACAAGTCTTTTTGGTGTTGGAGATGTTTCTCTATCAGAATTCTCAGATTGAAAATGTGTTCCATTGTGCAATGTTTTGGTCTAAAGCCGGCTTGTTCTTCTGCCAGGAGTTTTTCCGCTTGGTTTTTCAGTCTGTTGAGGACTACCCGCAGCATGATCTTGCTAGGGTGGCTTATGAGACTGATGGTTCTGTAGTTCTGGCATTGCTTGAGGTTTCCTTTCTTTGGTAGGGGTATTACAAGAGACTGTGTCCATTCTTCTGGCCATTCTTTGGTGTCGTGAATCTTCTGACAAAGTTCTGTGAATCGCCTTGCTGTTTCATTCCCTCCATTTTTTATGAGTTCAGCTGGGATGTTATCGATTCCAGGGGACTTCCCCTTCTTCAATTGTTTAATAGCTGTGTCTACTTCACACCTTAGTATTGGTGGGTCTTTATCTTGGTGTTCAGGGGGTTTGTCAGAAACTATGTTGGTATCTGGGCGTAGTGGGTAGTTATACAATCCCTCACAGTATTCCGTCCAGCGTTAGAGGATGGCATTGCTTTCCGTTAGAAGATTTCCTTCTTTGTCTTCAGTAACAGAGGCTTTAGGCTGTGTGGTTTAGTTAGTGATTTCAGAGTGTCGTAAGCTGTTTTGCTGTTTCCCTTGGCCATTCCAACTTCAATGCTGTTGCAATGTTCTTCTATCCACGCTTCTTTGGCTTCTCTCATCTTTTTCCTCACTTCTCTGTGGCTATCCCTGTATTTGTTGTTGGCTTCTTGACTTGTGAACTTTTGTTTCTTATGCTCTCTTCTTTTGTTGCAGAGGTCAAGAACCTCATTTGTCACCCAGGGTTGTTTCTTTGTTCTGCTTCTTCCTAATGTTTCTTCTGCCGCTGTCATTAGCACTTTGATGTTGTTGGCTAGTGTGTCCACATCATTGTCGATGGCTGTGAGTGCGGCGAACTTTCCTCCAATGTTGGCTTGGAAGATCTCAACCACTGTTGGGTCTTTGAGTTTTTCCAGATCAAATCTTATGCGTGGGTTTTTTGGCTGTTGTTTTGCTTTCAGTTTCAGCTTGATGGTGGTAAATACAAGGTCGTGGTCACTGCCAATGTCAGCTCCTGGGAATGTTCTTGTGTTTGCCTTGTTTATGCTGGATTTGAATCTTTGGGGTGACAGGATGTAGTCAATTTGATTGTGAATCAGACCATTTGGTGAGTGCCAGGTTGATGCTCTAGATGACTTGTGAGGGTGGAGTGTGTTAGCCAGTTAATTTGTGCTTCTTTGCGAATTCCAGCAGCCGCTGTCCTCTTTCATTTGTTTCTCCTAGTTCAAAGCGTCCTGTGGTTCCTGCCCAGGTGTCATAGGCATCAGGTCCCACCTTAGCATTCCAGTCGCCTTCCACAATAAGAATGTCTTTTTTGGGCGTTTTGGAGATGACGTTTTCAAGTTGTTCATAGAATTCTTCTATCTGGTCATCATCGCAGTCAGATGTTGGAGCATATGCTATATTTGGTATATATTTTCAGGATGCCTTTCTTTCCAGGAAAAAAGGTATCACAGAATAAGTTTGTTGCACAAAAGATGATCTTCAGCAGTTGATGATCTGTGATAATATCTGGTTTAAAGTTCACAATAGTGTGTGTGTGTGAGAAAGAGATGAGAGAGAGAGAGAGAGAGAGAAGAGAGAGTGAGAGAGAGAGAGAGATGAGAGAGGAGAGAGAGAGAGAGAGAGAGCGTGAGTGTGGTGTGTGTGTGTGTGTGTGTGTGTAGTGAGAGAGAGAGAGAGAGAGAGGAGAGTGAGAGAGAGAGAGAGAGAGAGAGAGAGAGAGATAGAGATTGAGAGAGAGAGAGAGAGAGAGATGAGTGAGTGAGTATACACATGTGATGAATACAATGCGTGCATGTGTGCATGCGAGTGTGTGTGTGTAGCCAGACAGTATTCTATTGACACTTCTGGAAAATCAACCTGTCACTTGTTGACACTTCTGGAAAATCAACCTGTCACTTGTTGTCACTTGTTGACACTTCTGGAAATCAACTGATCACTGTTGACACTTCTGGAAAATCAACCTGTCACTTGTTGACACTTCTGGAAAATCAACCTGTCACTTGTTGACACTTCTGGAAAATCAACCTGTCACTTGTTGACACTTCTGGAAAATCAACCTGTCACTTGTTGACACTTCTGGAAAATCAACCTATCGCAAGTTGACGCTTCTGGAAAGTCAATCTATCACAAGTTGACACTTCTGGAAAATCAACCTATCGCAAGTTGACGCTTCTGGAAAGTCAACCTATCACAAGTTGACGCTTCTGGAAAGTCAACCTGTCACAAGTTGACGCTTCTGGAAAGTCAACCTGTCACAAGTTGACGCTTCTGGAAAGTCAACCTGTCACAAGTTGACGCTTCTGGAAAGTCAACCTATCACAAGTTGACGCTTCTGGAAAGTCAACCTGTCACAAGTTGACGCTTCTGGAAAATCAACCTATCACAAGTTGACGCTTCTGGAAAGTCAACCTATCACAAGTTGACACTTCTGGAAAATCAACCTATCACAAGTTGACGCTTCTGGAAAGTCAACCTATCACAAGTTAACACTTCTGGAAAATCAACCTATCACAAGTTGCAGATCACTTTTTGTGTGGTGTGTGTTCCTTGTCTAGAGCTCCAAGGTTCCCCACAGGTGAGAATTGGCGTACGCGACCATTCCTACCCACCATGAAGGTAGCCGCATTCCAACTTCATGGATGCAGAGACACGAACGTCATGCTCATTATATATGACTGAACACTAACAGGAATATAATCGCGCATGTCTGTAGAATGTTGACTTTTAAAAATAAAGAATAGTTTGATACCAAAAAGAATAGTTTGATACAAAAACGAATAGTTTGATACAAAAACGAATAGTTTGATACAAAAAAAAGAATAGTTTGATACAACATTCTTGGAAGTCGTATTTATTTATTTATTTTTTAAAATTTTATTTCATTCTTTTATATCGAGGATAATGGAATAAGCACTTGTGTGCTTTTTTTTTTACATCCAGTCCCCGTGTGTATGCGGTTGTTGTATTCATTTCTGTGTGGTCTTTCTGACATAAAAATAATGCTGTGGTGTCTTTACCTCACGTCTTTTGGTAAGGTCAGTGTATTGTCATAAAACAATACAACACTTCATTCTCACACAAACACACACTAAAACAGACAGACAAACAACACAAAGCCAGTCAGACGGCAACTATTGTCTGTTATAATATGAGTGAAAATGCGTCACGCTGCTGTTAACTGCCTGACAAGTCAGGCTCAGCCCATTCGACTAAAGAACAAGAGAGAATTGTTATCTTTGAAGTCTTTCTGGAAAAAAAAGGCAGGAGAATGGACCAAGAAGGCAGAAAATAGACAAGGAGGATTTAATTTAATTCATTTCTTTATCCTTTCATATCGAGGATAATGGAATAAGCACTTATGTGCTTTTTTACATCCAGTCCCCGTGTGTATGCGGTTTTGTAAATTTTGTCATCCGTTCCCACCGGCACACAATGGCCTACTCTTACGAAATGCAAAACAGGGTTTAACGTGTGCGCAAGATGTAACAGGAAGAAAAGGAACAAGGCAGAAACTGTGATAGAAAAGAGGAACATTTCTAGCACAGAGTTTCCAGAAGGTGGGGATGCTATTTATACTGACAAGCCCCCACGGGAGATACCGATTCTAAACTCATACCAATGTTTCACACACAAATAATGACAACAAACTCGGGGGGGAAATGCAGCTTTGATTTGACTTTTATTATCTGATTAAAAGCACCAAGAATTGTTTTTTTTCTGTAAAATATGATATCAAAACTAAAAAACGCCAACAGGCTTTCCCAACCACATAACCACATTCGTTTTCATGCTCACATAAAATTGACTCACGAACTAAACTAAAATCGAGAGACACACACGATTAGTAAACAGGTGGTCTAGAGGTAACGCACCTGCCTAGAAAACGAAAAGTCCGGGTTTGAAGTGTGTGATGGTTCGATCCCCATTTGTGCCCGAAACTTTTCCTCCCATCCACTAGACCGTGAGTGGTGGTCTGGGTGCTAGTCTTTCGGATGAGATGATAAACCGAGGTCTTGTGTGTAGTGCATGTAAGGAAAGAACCCACGGCAACAAGAAAGTTGTCCATGGCAAAATTCTGTTTTAAAAAAAAAAAGCCACTGATAGGGAAACAAATACACATGTAGACGGGAAAAGAAAAACTAAAAAAGTGGGTGGCACCGGACTTGTGGTGACACACTTTCACCCAAAGAGAGCAGCCTGAATTTTAGGCAAAGAACTCTGCCATGACTTAAAGTGGTATACAATACAATACAATACAAAACAAATTCTGCGGCAAGTTTTAAAAAAAATATTGGCTGCCATTAGTGTTTTCATTTTTTCGTTTAATTTATTTCCCGTCTTCTGCTAATCTTTCTTGCATATTTGGCATACACTCGATAGAGACGAAGAGGCAGACAGAGAAAACAATGGGAAGACAACATCGGGGAGTAGACTGGCCTTGAGTGGAACGATTTGCTACAGAAAGCAGAGGACCGCTGGGAGTGGAGGAAGCTGGTTGCAAAATCTTCAGTGGTGCCCCCATGGTCCACAGACTGGAATAGGTGAAGTGACGATATATGTTAGGGAAAAAAAACCCACACACAAAACCTGCTCTGCCTTTCAAAAGAGTAACCATATCTTATCAGTAGGAACTGATATTAAGTATTAACATCAACGCATACACACACGTGTGCATAGAAATCATTCCTGAAGTCAGAATATGGCTACCTTAATTAATGGTGGAGGGAAAAAAACAGCCACATACGAAATATCTCGCCACAGGTAAACTGAAACGGGCAGACACCATCACCGAATGGACCGAGAAGAGCTTCTCCACAACCCAGGCACTTGCCCACAACCGCCCCCGCAAATGGAGCCAGCTGGTGCAACATTAACCAATGCAGTGCCCCTACGACCCTGGAGAGGGTTACGGGAGCAGAAGAGATGAGATGAGACAGGGGAGGAGTTGGCACTGATGTTTAACTCCAGGGTGAAAACAAATCCCCATCTCAGTGATAGCTGAAACCTGGGATCGATCCCATGTCGTCAGATCACAAGCGCAACGCTCTAACCACCAGGCTATCTCCTTCCCCCCCGATATAATCTTTTTTTTAAAAAAAGTCTGACTATTTTGGCAAAGATCGTTTTTAGAAAATTCAAAACGTACATCATTTTCTTTAACGTTCCTCAGCTAGAGCTCTGAGGTTCACCCCAATGGTGAGAGTTTGTGTACGCGACTGTTTTTAACCACCACGAAGGCAGCTGCATTCTGACTTCGGAGATGTACATCATTTAAACTTAGAGCACACGATGTTTCACGGTTCCGCTTCATATGGAACCCTTGTTTTCTACATCCTGAAAATGACCTGGGTGGATAGCAAGGCACAGTTGGGATAATACTGTATACAGTGTATTCTGCTTCAAATATTCAACCAAGGCACATTTTGGTATAGGAGCGCAATTTGTCAGGAATGGGAGACAAACCAACCAAAACAGGAACATACCCAAAGAACAAATCTAACATTATTATAATAATGCCCCCAAAACTAAACTAAACACACAACTCTTGCATGCACACACACATGCGTATTCACACGCATTCACACACACACATGCATACACACACACACTTGCATGCACACACACATGTGTATTCACATGCATGCACACACACACACACACTCTGGGAGTCACACACACACATACACACACACCATGTGCTAAATTTACACAAATAAACTAGAACATAAATACACAAACATGTATATACTAATAATCTCAATCCCCTTCCTCCTCCCTCTCCCCAACCACCACCAAAGAAAAAAATGTATAAAGTACACATTTTTATACAAAAAGTGCTTGTTAAAATTCAGGTTTCAAACACTTCATAGGGTTTCAAGAAAAATGTCACAAACCCGATTTCACATAAAACCTAAAACAACAATTTCCACAAGCCACACACCGAATCAAAATGTCTGGCAAATAAACGGTCTCAACAACATGAACCCTTTGTATTAAAATGACATAGGCACTAAAATGCAACGATACAGATATTTTTGAATAATATTCTTTTCCCAACCAACGGCCACTAATTCAAAGCCCCCCAAAAAAGAAACAAAAAATCTAATGATGCGACAGACATTTGTGACGCTCATTCACATAATGAGTGGTACAGCACCAGAGGTAAGTTTTTAGTTATTGACATGTTATTTTATTAATCTGCAACAAAAATGCTACTCAGTACAAAAAAACAGACTGAAAATCGAACAATTCTATGACAAGTTTTACAAATTGAAACGACACGACAAAGTGAGATATTCACAAGTTTAGCAGCATAGTAACAGGTAGTCAAATGAGGGCTTGGGTATTTTTAAAACACGTTTAAAAGCAAAGGGAGACAAAATTACACTTTGATATTTCATTACAAGGTAGAATAATGGCTATAGATAATTTTATAATCAATCACAATCTCAAAACCAACAACCTGACCCCTACCTGCCTAAAATGGCTCATAGCGGAAAAGTAGGTCAGGTGCAAAGCCACTCATTTCTGGGTGGAGCGCTGCATTTGATCAAGTTTAAATCATTTTCTTTCTTTTTTTTTTTTTAAATAACAAATGTTACACATATTGCCATTCATCATCCAGCCCTCTTTTTTTTTTTTTATAGCGGAATGTAATAATAACTATACTAATACAACAACATACTCAGGACTTGGTGATCAGAAGAACAATGGATTATCAGGCATAAATGATTAATTAAGGCTGACTGTTTCTCGTTTTTAGGCATAAATGATTAATTAAGGCCGACTGTTTCTCGTTTTAAAAGCAAGGCAACCATGGTGATAATTGATTAAAGCACAGTTAATCAGTAAGGGAAGAAACGGTTTCTTTCACACCTTAAAATATACAGTGCGTGTGTGTGTGTGTGTGTGCGCGTCGCGTGTGCATGTGTGCAGCGTGTGTGTGTTTGCTCTCGGCTAGGTGTGTGTTCACCAATGGTAGATTTGCAGAGTCAACCATTCCCACCCCCCACCCCTCAATCACGCACACCCACCACACCGCCGACGCCCGCCACCACAGAGGAACACATCATCACACCAATACACACGTCGGTCATTAGACACACCACACACACACAACACACGCATCACACAGTCACATACATACCCACACTACATACCACAACAAATAACACAAACATACAACACACAATATGGCAAAACAACCACGGAGTCTAAACACTTAAGGTAGACAAGTTATCAGTATCAGAGACAATCACCAATCACTCTGTTGTTTATTAAGCCACCGACCAACAGGGGTCACATCAGGCTGTCAGTTACAACTGTCCACCATTTTTCAATCAGAAGTATAATAACAAATATGATACCAACAATAATGAAGTTTGAAAAATAAAATTAGTACCGAATTGTTTCTTAAAAGGAAGAAACATGTAACGAATGAAGGATGATGAATAAAAAGGATCAATTCAATCACTGTCACTCACACCAACTAATCATCCATTCACCAATCACTTCAGTTCACTCATAACCAAAACTATCCAACCAAAACAATCAAATCACAACAAAATCCACCTATGATCACAACATATCATGAGGTTTCTGAACCCTGCTGAACCAATCATCTAGAGCTCCGATTACAGCATACCTCAAAAACCAAACATTTTACAGGAGACAAAAAAAAGGGGAACAACTTGTATGTGACACTCCATCACATAATGAGTCACATTGCACCAGAGGTCAGTTTTTAGATATTGATATGATAATAATCTACAATATAAAGGCTACTCGATGCAAAAAACAGATTGAAAATCGGACAATTCTATGAAAAGTTATCACAATTTGAAATGATAGACTGCGAGAAGTGACAAAATGAGAAATTGACAAGTTCAGCATCGTAACAGGTGGTCAGAAAAAGAGCTTGGGTGTTTTTGAAACATGTTTTAAAGCATAGGGAAACAAACTTATGCCTTGATATTTCAGTACAAGGTAGAAGAATGGCTACACTTTTATAATCCATCAAAATCTCCAAATCAACAACCTGACCCCCACCTGCCTAAAATGGCTCCTAGTGGAAAAGTGGGTCAGGTGCAAAGCGACTCATTTCGTGGTGGAGCGTCACATATCAACACAAACATACACTAGTCATCATACCTGTATAAAGCCTAATACCAGTACTACACTACAGTCACAAATTCAAATCATAACGAACATCACAGGACCTACACAATTTTCTCCAATAGGTAATAATTAATAATCCATAAAAATCAACCAAAAAGTAAGGTGGGAATGTTAATTCATCAGTGTTCAACATCCATAAAATCCCTGACTGATGTGAGCTTTTCTTTAAAAAAAAAACAACAGCAAAAAACATAACAAATTCCAAACCACTGGCTCCCCGTTTACATAAGAATATAATTAAACATCCAAAGTCGAAACAGAAGGCAAGAAGGAAGAAGACGGGATATCGACAGAACACGACTATAGTGGAGAAAAATTGACACACAGAATCAGAAAATACTATTTATTTCCTTCTTTTTTTGTTTGTTCCTCAACTACAGACCCCAGGTTCCCCGATATTTTTGCGAGTGCGACCGTTTTTGTTTTGTTTTTTTAAACCTATTTTGGTTTACTTACTATAGAGCAGCTGCAGTCTGATTTTGGGGACGGTCAACTGATATCACTAATCAGTGGAAAGATGTTAAACTGAAGAACTAACTTTAGGGAGGGTGTCGTCTGATATCACTAATTAGTGGAAGGACGTTAAACTGAAGAACTCACTTTGGGGATGGTGTCCCCTGATATCACTAATCAGTGGAAAGATGTTAAACTGAAGAACTAACTTTAGGGAGGGTGTCGTCTGATATCACTAATTAGTGGAAGGACGTTAAACTGAAGAACTCACTTTGGGGACGGTGTCACGACACCTGTGTGCATGCATTAAAAAAAAAGAAGTGATCTGTTCCTACCGACAACGAAATGGCTCACTCTTCTAAAAGGTGGAATGGATTTTTGACGTGTGTTCAAGATGTTCCACATGTATTCGCACATGGAGCCTCGGTTTTAGTGTCATCTGAAGGACTTTTGACATTCAGTTCGGTTCTCTTGACAAACTGGGAAGAAATGGTGAGTATCCTAACTGTCTGGCCACCTTCCTTCACGATTTCATTTCTATTTGATTGTCAAGCCATTTTATGATTTTTGCATTATATATATATATATCTCCACTGGAAATTTTACAATGTTTAGTGCTCAATGATTTAAACATCATTACATTCATTTGATACAAATTTCTCTCATGAGCAATGTTTTCGCTTCAATATTTACATCGATATTATTTCATGATGTGTCAAGACTTGCGTCAAAAGTAATTATGGCAGCAAAACACGACAATTTGTACATTTTTGAGACTAGTCCTTTTCTAAATAACAACCACAAAATGAAGACACACAAAGACATTGATTTCAGTGCCCCCCCCCTTTCATTTTTTGCTTCTTTCTTTCAAACCCAATGGTGATCATTAGAATGTTTTGTGCATTATAATGTATATTCATTGAGAAAACAGGCTTGCAAAAACTTTCACCATCACTGTTTCCGATTTAATCTTTTTTCCTTCAAAATTCAAAATCCACGCATGCATGCATTCCACAGTTACCACATTTCATCTTATTTATTTCTATTTCTATTTATTCTTTTATTTTGAGGATAATAGAATGGCACTTTTTAATTTCAAAGATGTGTTAATAAAGTATTTTTTCAGAGGAACTTATTTTAATAATCATGATGATGATGATGATGATGATAATAATGATGATATATGGAATTTGTATTGCACTAAATCTTGTATTCAAAGCAAACAAATCAAAGTGCTTAATCTTTTAACTTGTCAGTGTTATTAGAAAAAAAATAACACCACAAAATAGACACAACAAAGACATGATTTCAGTGCCCCCCCCTTTCATTTTTTGCTTCTTTCTTTCAAACCCAATGGTGATCATTAGAATGTTTTGTGCATTATAATGTATATTCATTGAGAAAACAGGCTTGCAAAAACTTTCGCCATCACTGTTTCCAATGTAATCTTTTATCCTTTAAAAATCAAAATCCACGCATGCATGCATTCCACAGTTACCACAATTTAATTTATTTATTTCTATTTCTATTTATTCTTTTATTTCGAGGATAATAGAATAAGCACTCATATGCTTTTTAAAAAAAAATCCAGTCCCTGTGTGTATGCAGTTTTGTTAATGTTGTCATCCGTTCCCACCGGCACACAATGACCTACTCTTCCGAAAAGCGAAACGGGTGTTAACATGTGCGCAAGATGTTCTGCGTGTATTTGCACACGGGACCTCGGTTTATAGTCTCATCCGAAGGACTTACTGTGACACACACACACACACACACACAAAAACTAAACCATGATCTTGCATGTTAACAAAACAGAAAGATCAACCAGAATAGAAATATATATATATATTTTTTAAAAAGTACTTTTCTTTATTCATTGCTGCATTTTGTTGTTTTCATGTTATCCGAAGTCATGGAAGCATTCTAGAATTAAAAAAGGTAAGGTAAAGGTGTCCCATAACCTATATTAAGGTCAAAGGGGAGCGAGGCTTCAGAGACCTCACTTCTCTAGGGCCAGCGTATTGAGGGCAGCGGCGCCCATCTCCTCTCCCTCGCTGCTTTACCTTCCCTGACCC
Source organism: Rapana venosa (assembly GCA_028751875.1). Lineage (NCBI taxonomy): Eukaryota > Metazoa > Mollusca > Gastropoda > Neogastropoda > Muricidae > Rapana > Rapana venosa. The sequence goes on from CM054165.1 coordinate 40,152,506, forward strand.
TAAAGAGGGCAGGTACCCATTTACAGCTGGGTGAACTGGGGAAACTGTACTGAAGCCAAGGCGCGAAAACGGTCACCCATCCAAGTGGTAACCACGCTCGATGCTGCTTAACTTGGCTGGGGGGAAAGCGAGTGCTCCGACCACTGAGCTGTCCCGTCCCCTTCAATTATTGCATGTTAAATATACACACACCCACTCGCAGTCACAGGCCATCCATCCATCTCCATTTCCTCTGCCTTGCAGTAAATAAGAGTGAACACATGATTGTGCTGCACCCAGCTGAGGGCCCAGAAGTTCGTTCCCACCTTGCCTTTGCTCTACTTTGTGTGTGTGTGTGCATGCGCGAACACACACAACACAGACAAACACACATCTCATTACTTCATTGGCAAATCTTTTTTTTTTATGTATATATAAACCACAGCAAATATTCTAGAATCAAAGTCGATAAAACTAGGAAAAGGCAAGGTCATCTACACTTAAATTTTAAAAAACTATAGCTAAATTTTCCAGATTCTTTTAAAACTGCCATACACACTACTAGTACTACCGATGTCACACCTTAAACATCACCAAAAAAAAACACCCCACTATGTTGCAAAAAAACCAACCCAAACCAAAACAAACAGCCGTGCTCTTGAAAATAGCATGTTCATCTTGAAAACTACCAAGTTTATCTTGAAAACTACTACATTTATCTTGAAAACTACTACGCTGACCTTGAAAACAGCATGTTTATCTTGAACTACTACATTTATCTTGAAAACAGTATGTTCATCTTGAAAACGACGACATTTATCTGGAAAACTACTGAGTTTTTCTTGGAAACAGCATGTTTATCTTGAAAACAGCATGGTTACCTTGAAATTTATAGCATGTTTATTTTGAAAATAACATGTTTGTCATGTTGAATGCCATGTTTGACTTAAGAATAATATGTTGAGCATGTTTATCTTGAAAATAGCTTTTAAAAAAATTATCTTGAAAATACCATGTTTATCTTGAAATTACCATGTTTATCTTGAAATTACTAGTCTTATCTTGAAATTGCCATGCTTATCTTGAAACTACCATGTTTATCTTGAAATTACCAATCTTATCTTGAAATTACCAATCTTATCTTGAAATTACCAATCTTATCTTGAAACTACCATGTTTATCTTGAAACTACCATGTTTATCTTGAAATTACCATGTTTATCTTGAAATTACCATGTTTATCTTGAAAATAGCATGTTTATCTTGAAATTACCATGTTTATCTCAAAATTACCATGTTTATCTCAGAATTACCATCTTCATCTTGAAAATAGCATGTTCATCTTGAAAATAGCATGTTTATCTTGAAAATAACATGTTTATCTTGAAATTACCATGATTATCTTGAAATTACCATGTTTATCTTGAAATTACCATGTTTATATTTTTTTTCTGTTCCTTCACAAAAGCTCAGAGGTCCAAGGGAGCTTTTTTTTTGGTTTTGTAAAACAAGAATCAAACTGAAATTCATCTTTGACAATCGATGAATCAATGATAATACAACTTGTGCACGTGCACACACAGACAGACAGACAGACAGACACACACGTGCGCACTTAACACACACACACACACACACAGAAGACAGACAGACACACACACACACACGACAGACACACACACACACACTCACACACAGAGTGACACACACTTTACTTTATCAAGACAAAATGTTAATCATATAATTTTCTTTGGCACACTTGGTAAGGCTTGTTTGAGGAGGACAAAAAAATGGGAACACTGCACAATGAATGCACAGTCTAAGAGTGATCGCATGCGTACGAGAGAGAGAGAGAGAGAGAGAAGAGAGAGAGAGAGAGAGAGAGAGAGAGAGAGAGAGAGAGAGAGAGAGTGAGTGTGTGTTTATAATTTTATTTTATTTTATTTCATTTACTTATTCTTTTATTTTGAGGATGATGAAATAAGCACTCGTGTCCTTTTTTTTTTTTTTTTTCACATTTAGTCTCTGTGTGTATGCAGTTCATGTAAATTTTAGCTCTCCAGCTCTGTTCTCAAGTCTGGTCGTAAGACCTTGCAGCTCTTACATGAACGGCCAACAACTGGAGGAGGTAGACGCTTTTAAATACCTCGGCGCTACACTCACAAAGGACGGGCGATCGACGACAGAAATCAAAGTCAGAATAGCCATGGCAACATCTTCCATGACAAAACTCACCACCATATAGAAAAGTAAAGAGATCAGTTTCCCAATCAAACTAAAGCTCTACAAAGCCCTAATTCAGTCGATCCTGCTGTACGGAAGTGAAACCTGGACATTGACTGCTGAAACAGCAAAGCGAATCCAGTCATTCGAAACAAAATGCCATAGAAAACTACTGGGCATATCCTGGAGAGAACGAAAGACCAATGAATTTGTCAAGAGTCAAATAACACGGCTGGCAGGTCTACATGAACCCCTTCTCACCATCGTCAAGAAGAAAAAGCTGACATGGTTCGGCCACGTCACCCACCACAACACTCTGCCCAAAACAGTACTGCAGGGAACACTCGAAGGTGGCAGAAGGAGGGGAAGACAGAACAAGTCATGGATGGACAACATCAGAGAATGGACCAGGATGAATGACTCGGCACTACTGCGCAGAGCCGAGGACCGAGATGGATGGAGGAGGCTTACCATGGCATCGTCTTTCATGTCTCCCCCACGACCGCCAAGGTCACGGGTCTGATGATGATGATGTATGCAGTTTTGTAAATGTTGTCATCCGTTCCCACTGGCACACAATGGCCTACTCTTTAGAAAAAACGGAGCAGGTTTTAACATGTGCCAAGATGAGTGCGTGCGCACGCGCATGTGTGCGTGCATTGTGTGTTGTGTGTGTGTATGTGTGTGTCACTGTGTGTGTGTGCGTGCGTGTGTGTGTTGTGTGTGTGTGTGTTGTGTGTGTGTTGTGTGCGTGCACGCGTGTTGTGTGTGTGTGTGTGTTGTGTATGTGTGTGTGCACTGAAATGTCATGTAAGAAAGAAAGTTATACCAGAAGATTGGACATCCTGTGCCCACCCTGGTCTTTACAAATGTTCACTACAAATGGTCACCAGGGTAAAACACTATGTAAAACAATAAAAGGTAAAAGTAAAGATAAAGGTAAAGGAGTCCCATAACCTATAAGGTCGTAGGGGAGCGAGGCGTCAGACACCTCACTTCTCTAGGGGCCAGCATATCGAGGGCAGAGGCGCCCATCTCCTCTCCCTCGCTGCTTTTACCTTCCCTGACCCTAAAGAGGGCAGGTACCCCATTTACAGCTGGATGAACTGGGGAGAACTGTACTGAAGCCAAGGCGTGCAAACGGTCACCCATCCAAGTGGTAACCACGCTCGACGCTGCTTAACCTTGGCTGGGGGAAACAATATGTACCGTAGGCAGAAAGTCGTGTATTTATAAAATATGAAAAAAATACATCCTCCTTAGATTTTCTAGGGTAAAAAAGGTAGGAGAGTGGACTGGGAAGGCCAAAACAAAAAAAACCCCAACAAACAACAACACTGAGAGAGGAGAAAAAGACTTATTTATATGGAAAAAAAGAACGCAACAAACAAAAAGAGTGATAGAAAAGAGGGAACTTGTAGCACGGTTGAATTGTTGTTGCATTGTATTGATTGTATTAACGTCCCAGCGAAGATTTCCGATTTAGGGACTGTGAGAAGGTGGCTTAGTCTTTTACAGCAGGTGAGGAGTATATAAATAAATCATAGTATCCGAACCTCTGACAGTGATATATCCACAAAAGGGGATATCCCTCAAGGGAGACAATCTACACAAATGTAGCAGACGTTTGACACAAACATGATAGTTGACAATGCAACATGTGAACATGTAAAAATTGAATATGACACACACGCGTAAAATATGTTGCCTGAGCACCGCACCAAATCATAACCATAAATTATTTGTTTTTTATATATAAAAGCAAACTGGAAACTGTACATTTCATTTTTTTCTTTCTTTTCTTTTTTAAAAAGATTTATATTGACCAAAACTACATATGATCTGCTATAAAGTCTTTCAAAAAGAAAAGAAAAAGATAAAAAGGAGTTTTCATTCAAATGATACATAAGTTATATATTTAATCTTTTGAATCATTAGATATTTTCGTTGAATTATCCTTTCATGCCAACTACAATAATGAATCAATTCATATATATAATATACACATGTATCAATAAAAAAAATCATGACTCTTTTTCAGTCATCAATCAATGGCCCTTTGATGTTGACTGTATGCAATATGAGTTAAAAAGTGTCTTTTTAAAATAAAAAAAAATTACTAACAAGTGTCACCATATACTGATATATTATATACAGCTCTAGATATAATAAAATCTAAAATACTCTTAAATTGGATTTTGAAGAAAAACTTCAACAAGGCACATGTATGCCCAAAATACCAGTGTACTGGAAAAAGTCTAAGGCTGAAAATGGTTGTTTCAATGGCTATCACCAAGTCACATTTTCTTTTTCTAAAATTGATATTTTACATGACTGTACCTCTCTCTCTCTCACACACATACACATACGCACTCTGTGAAAAGACGTTATAGAAGCTCACACACACACACACACTCCCAATCACACACACACACACACACACACCAGTCTCCACCCACATAGCACTCCCACTTAACCAATCCACTCATCCACCCACACACAATCCCTCACACCACCACCACCACCCCCCCACAACAAAAAAAAACCAAACACACACACACACAAACACACTATCCTCCATTTGTCCTCGAAATAAAAGAATATACAATAAAAAAAAAATAAAAAAATCACACACACAAAGTCCCTCACCCCCCTACCCCTCCAACAAAAAAAACCCCAAAATACACACACACACACTACCCTCCAACATCCTCGAAATAAAAGAATATAAAAGTAAAAAAAAATATTTTTAAAAATCACACACACACAAACTCCCTTTCACCCCCCTACCCCTCCAACAAAAAACCCCAAAATACACACACGCACACAAACACACTATCCTCCAACATCCTCGAAATAAAAGAATATAAGGTAAAGGTAAAGGAGTCCCATAACCTATAAGGTCGTAGGGGAGCGAAGCGTCAGAGACCTCAACTTCTCTAGGGGCCAGCATATTGAGGGCGGTGGCGCCCATCTCCTCTCCCTCAGCTGCTTTACCTTCCCTGACCCTAAAGAGGGCAGGTACCCATTTACAGCTGGGTGAACTGGGGGGGGAACTGTACTGAAGCCAAGGCGCGGCGCAAACGGTCACCCATCCAACTGGTAACCACCACGCTCGACGCTGCTGCTTAACCTTGGCTGGTAGGGGGAAAGCGAGTGCTCCGACCACTGAACTATCCCCGTCCCCCCAAAAAGAATATACAATAAAAATAAATAAATAAAATCACACACACACAAACTCGCCCCCCCTCCCTCCCTCCCCTCACCCCCCTCCACTCCTTCCCCCCTCCACTCCCTCCCCCCCCTCCACCCCCTCCTCCCCCCCCCCCCCCCCCACACACACACAACACCAAAAAAAACAACCTCAACCCCAACCCCAGAAAACCAAAAACCTCATCCTTGAATGGAGGCGCAGCGTTCGGCAGCAGCCTCCTCCTCCCTCCTCTTGACGATCCGGAACAGGCTCCACTTCAGGGGGCAGCACCTCGGTCACCAGAGGCTCTTGCTCCTGACTGAACGAGCCGTAGCCCTGGCTGGACCCACGATGACTCCTCAGGCAATAGCGCGCTCTGAGCTCCCTCCTCCGAACCAGCAGCCACCAGCACCACCCCCACACCAGCGCCATCATCAGCAAAGGCAGCGCCCCGAAGACGGGCAGCCACAGCTCCAGGCGTTCCTGGCAACGCGTGGCGAAGCTGGCAGAGGCGTCGGGGTTCCCAGAGTCTCCCAGGATCCGGGCCACGACGTCCTGACGACTGTTCCACTCTAGCGGGAAGAGGCACGAAGTTTGGGTGTAGTTGCAGACTGCCTGTGCGGCCGAGAGGTTGAACCGGGTCCTGGTGATGTTGCCCGTGAGGATGAGGGTGGTGTGTGTGTGTGGTGGCGGTGGTGGTGGCGGTGGCGGCGTGGTGGTGGTAGTGGTGGTGGCGTGGTGTGTGTGTGGTGATGATGGGAGGTAGGCGTTGTCGTTGTCGTTGTTGTTGTTGGGGAGGGGTCTCTTGCTGCTGCCGCCAGGTTGGGTTCTGGGTGCCGTGGCGACGGAGGATGAAGTGGTAGTTGTCCGAGACGGGCACGGTCAGGGTGAGGGTGGGGAGGGAGGGGGAGGAGGAGGAGGGGGACGAGGGGGAGGAGGGGGAGGAGCATGAGGCATTGCGGGGGATGGGGACGCGGTATTGCGCGTGGTAGTTGTTGAAGTGCTTGCCCCATTCCTGCCGAGGAGATAACTATATATATATAATATATATATATAATCTATATATTATTATATATAGTATATTATAATATAATTATATATATAATATATTATAGAAATGGAGAGTTGTGATGATGATGATGGTGATAATGAAAATACTAAGTGATAAATCTGATAATGAAAATGATGAGAATAGGATTGATGGTGATAATGATGACAATAATAATGAAAATACTAATACTAGTAATGATGATGATGATGATGATGAAATACGATGATGATGATGATGATGATGATGATGATAATGATGATGGTAATAATTTTCTAAAATGAAATATCATCATCCCAACAATGACAACAATAATAATAATCATATTTAATAATAACAATAATAATAACAACAATAATAATAATGTCTTAATGATGATGATGATAATAATGATGATGATGATGATGATGATGATAACAATAACATTAACGATAACAATGAGAAAAGTGATGATGATGATGATGGTTGTACTACTACAAATAATAATGGTGATGATGATGATAATGATATACAAGTTAATACAACTAATAATAATGGTAATAATATATAACAATAATAATAATGATAAAAAACAGCAATGAAAGACAGAGAGAGAGAGATTTTTTATTCTTTGATATCGAGGATAATGGAATAAGCACTTATGTGCTTTTTTTTTTACAACCAGTCCCCGTGTGTATGTGGTTTTGTAAAGTCTGTCATCTGTTCCCACCGGCACACAATGGCCGACTCTTACGAAAAGTGGAACAGGATTTAATGCGTGCGCAAGATGTTTTGCATGCGTTCACACACGGGGCCTCGGTTTATAGTCTCATCCAAAGAGAGAGAGAGAGAGAGAGATAGAGAGAGACAGACAGACAGACAGACAGACAGACACAGACAGAGAAACAGACAGACACCCTGGCAAACCAACACACACAAAAAAATGGCGCTCACTCGGAAGTTGTCGTCTCCTACGATCACCAGAAAGACGGCCATTGGATCGCCGTCCCAGGGACCGAAGGGGTCAGAGGCAGAGTTCTTGTAGCAGGCAGACAGAGTCACTGTGGAATTGACGGGCAAGTAATGAATGGCTGCCACGAACGGCACAGGAAGCGCCGTCAGCGTGAAGGAGATGGGGGTGCTCTCCCCTGACTCTATCCTCGCGGGCTGCGGCAAGAGATAGAAGTCCGTCCTGAAAAGGAGAAAGTTGAGCATGAATATGATTGTTGTTGTTGTTGTTGTTGTTGTGTTAAAGTTTAGCATGAATATGATTGTTGTTGTTAAAGTTGAGCATGAATATGATTGGGTTTGTTACTGTTGTTTTGTGTTAAAGTTTAGCATGAATATGATGATTGTTTGTTGTTTAAAGTTGAGCATGATATGATGTTGTTGTTGTTGTTAAAGTTGAGCAGAATATGATTGTTGTTGTTGTTGTTGTTAAAGTTTAGCATGAATATGATTGTTTGTTGTTGTTGTTTTTAAAGTTTAGCATGAATATGATTGTTGTTGTTGTTGTTGTGTTAAAGTTAAGCATGAATATGATTGTGTTGTTGTTGTTGTTAAAGTTTAGCATGAATATTGTTGTTGTTGTTGTTAAAGTTTAGCATGAATATGATTGCTGTTGTTGTTGTTGTTAAAGTTGAGATATGATTGTTGTTTTAAGTTTAGCATGTATGATTGTTGTTGTTGTTGTAAAGTTAGCATGATATGATTGTTGTTGTTGTTAAAGTTTAGCATGAATATGATTGTTGTTGTTGTTGTTAAAGTTTAGCATGAATATGATTGTTGTTGTTGTTGTTGTCAAAGTTGAGCATGATATGATTTTTGTTGTTGTTGTAAAGTTAGCATGAATATGATGTTGTAGTTGTTGTTGTTACTAAATGGTTGTTTTAGCATGAATATGATTGTGTAGTTGTTGTTTAAAGTTCAGCATGAATATGATTGTTGTACTGTTGTGTGTTCCTTGGCTAGAGCTCTGAGGTTCACTAATGGTGAAGATTTTTGTCTATTGTGACTGTTCAACCCCCCCCCCCCCCCCATCCACATCCACTGTGAAGTAGCCATATTCTGACTTCAGGGATGAATATGACTTAAACTTTCAATTGGAGCTTGAGTAGATTGTGACAGGCAAAAACTGTCACCTATCATGTTTTGGTTTTTTTGTATGCAGTATATCCTCCTTCTCCTCCTCCTCCATCCATTCATCCATCATCATCACTCATCATCATCACCATCATCACCACCATCCATTCATCATCCATCATCATCATCCATCATCATCACCATCATTATCCATCCATCGTCAACATCACCACCCATCATCATCACTGTCATCATCCATCCATTCATCATCATCATCACCACCACCATCATCCATCCATCCTTCAACATCACCACCCATCATCATCATCATCCATCCATCATCATCACCATCCATTCATCATCATCACCACCCATCATCATCACCATGATCATCATCTTCTCCTTGTCGAAAGCTCAGAAGACAGCAACTACTGCTGCCAGTCATATGGGTGAAAATGCAATGCGCTGCTGTCAAGCGCCGGACAAGAAGGAAGGTGGAAGGATGGTTAAGACATTCGCCTGCCAACAAGTAAACCGTGAGGTTCTGGGTTCGATTCCCAGCCTCGCCCTTTCTTCCCAGTTTGACAAAAATATCAAACTGAATGTCAAAGTCCTTCGGATGAGACTATAAACCGAGGCCCCGTGTGCGAACGCATGCAGAACATCGTGCGCACACGTTAAATCCTGTTCCGCTGTTCGAAAGAGTAGGCCATTGTGTGCCAGTGGGAACAGATGACAAAATTTAAAAAAAAGCATACACACGCATAAATGAAAAAAAAAAAAGTCATCTGAGCTCTTTGATTTGTTGCTTTACAAGATTCAGTGCTATATAAATTCCAGACATCATCATTATTATTATTATTATTGTTATCATTATTATTATTAAGTCAGGCCCAGCACATAGACCTTCACCTTGAGGGGAAAAAATAATCTTATAAGTCTTTCTGAATTTAAAAGAAAAAAGAAAAGGCAGGAGAATGGACCAAGAAAGCAAGAAAAACAGACAAGAAGGAGGAGGTAACAGGAAGAAAAAGGAGCAAGAAAGAAAGAAACAAAAACAAACAAAAAAAAAGGATAAGGAAAAAATGGGAATTCCTCACACACAATTTCCAGAAGGTGAGGATAGTATTTATATGCTCTGATTTGTCTTTGCAAGATATCATCATCATCATCATTAGCCATTACACCCAGCGGTGTGTAGGGCAGCAACAAAGCGCTTCCACTCCTGCCTATCCTGGGCCAACCTAGTCACTGATCCCCAAGAGTGCTGCTGCATGGCAAGATATAGCCCTATACAAATTCCATTTATTATTATTATTATACCAACCCCCCTCCCCCTTCCCCACCCCCCAAAGAGGAGAGGGAGGGGAGGGAGGGAGGAGTCTATTTCTATGGCAGAAGTGGATGCTGCTCAATTTCTGGAAGGGGTAGTGGGGGTGGGGGGAGGGGAGGGTGGATCGGTGGTCTAGAGGTAACGCGCCTGTCTAGAAAGCGAAAAGTCCGGGTCGGAAGTGTGCGGTGGTTCGTTTCCCGTCTGGGCCCGACACTTTTTCCCCATCCATTAGACCATGAGTGGTGGTCTGGGCGCTAGTCTTTCGGATGAGACGATAAACCCGAGGTCCCGTGTGTTACAGAAAATTATGCAGCGCACGTAAAAGAACCCACGGCATCAAGAGAGTTGTCCCTGGCAAAATTCTTAGAAAAAGCCACTCTGATAGGGAAAGAAATACAGTTGCAGACCAGACAAAAAAAAAAGAAAAAAAAAAGAAGGGTGGCGCTGCTCTTGTGGCATTGACGCGCTCTCTCCCCGGGGAGAGAGAGAGAGAGCAGCCCGAATTTCACGCAGCAGAGAAATCTGCCGTGGACTTAAAGTGGTATAAATGAGGGGAGGGCATGGAAAAAAGTATGTTCTTTCGAGCCAGAAGGCCCATAGAGCCGGAGCTTATCCGGGTTTCTGTAAGTGTTAAGCGAACTGATGGTTTTTTTCACCACCCCTGTGACAGGACGCTAGTCTGTCACCAGATACTTCCCCAGCAGAGCTGGTACCCACTTTGTACACCTGGGTGGAGTGAGGAAAATAGGAGTAAAGTGTCTTTCCCAAAGGGCACAACACCGAGCCGAGCGGGGATCGAACCTGCGACCTCTGGACTATAGAAGTGGATGCTGCTCAATTTCTGGAAGGGGTAGGGGGTTTGGGGGCAGGAGAGGGCATGGAAAACACACACACACACACAAAAGTTTGACCATTCCTGCTGTACCCTTCCTTACCATCCCATAGGATGCACGGCGTAAGCGGAGCAGAAGACGCTGGAGAGGTCCTCGCTGGCCTGCAGGAGGGACATCTCGTCGCCCGCGTGGTAGCGGTGCTGCGTGTGGCCGAAGCCGGTGGCTGTAGATGTTGAAGGCCGTCAGCCCAAAGACCACGCCCACCAGCACCGTGAGGCAGCCGCTCACCGTCAGGCACGTGACCAAAGGCCGGTAACTCCGCTCCAACCGCCGGCCTTGCGGCGGGGACAGCTTGGGGCGGAACTTGACTGAGTTGGTCATGGCTTTGGGTTGTGGGGGGTTTTTTGGTGGGGTTTTTGGTGTTTTAAAAAAAAAAAAAAAAATCTTTTACCTCTGAGCGATGATGATGTCTAAGTGTCTGTCACGGGGTCTGGTTTCTGAGAAATCTGCAACAAGTTAAACAAGATGGTTTAAAAAAAAAAAATTCTTTTTTTTTTTAAAAAATCTCCATTTTGTTTTTGTTCCTTGGCTAGAGCTCCAAGGTTCACTAATGGTGAGATTTTGAAAAAAAAAAAAAGACAAAAAAAAGACAAGAATTGAAAAACCACCAAAACAAAACAAGAAATAACCAAAACAAGAATTACCCCCCACCCCCCTCCCCACCCCCCCAAAAATTTTTAAAATAAAACAAACCCAACACAACAACAACAAACCCAACAACAACAACAAAACAAAAAAACAACAACAAAAACAACAACAAACAACCAACCCTCCCCACCTCAGTCATGACTTGATGTTTATTTTTAACCGAATATATATATACTGATGTAGTGATAACCTTGAGACAAATGATGATTTTAATCTCTGAAAGGTCACGCAGAGATCTCTCACATGTACACTAACCACTCTGTACATGTATATATATTGATTACTATATCGATAAATCAAGATAATAAACACAGGCTCAAAACTCAACCCTCGGGTGATAGTGATACAAACCGCCACAAACTGATGTAAACAATAAACTGAGAAATATATTATCTGTAGATCATGAATCAATGATATTAATGATAATATCAAAAGTTATCAGCAGTATCAGTCTCCTTCTCCTGGTTAATAGGTAGGACACCTCCACTACTCCTCACACTGTCCAGTTAAATGTGAGATAGTGACCAATGGTCAAGGTTAACGTAACTAAGTAGGTAATGTACCGATTTACCTTGGTTTACCACTTTTTGTTTGTGATAACATGCCTTTACATATGTAGGACTATTACATCATTGTCGTACAGGGTAAATCTGGACACTTACAAAACCAACTTTAGTCCAAATTAATGTGCCACTGGGGACGGGATAGCTCAGTGGTCAGAGCACTCGCTTTTCCCCCAGCTAAGGTTAAGCAGCATTCAGCGTGGTTACCAGTTAGATAGGTGACCGTTTGCGCATCTTGGCTTCAGTGCAGTCCCCCGTTTCACCCAGCTGTAAATGGGTACCTGCCCTCGTTAGGGTCAGGGAAGGTAAAGCAGCGAGGGAGAGGAGATGGGTGCCACCACCCTCAATATGCTGGCCCCTAGAGAAGTTGAGGTCTCTGATGCCTCACTTCGCTATGACCACAGAGGTTATGGGACACCTTTACCTTTTTTAATGTGCCCCTGTGGTCAAAGATTCAGTATACATACACTTTTGTTTTAAGATAGATATATCTTGATTTTCAAGGCAGTTTACACTCTTTTTTGAATGTGGACAATATTCCTAAAGTCGGAATATGGCTACTTTATTGATGGGTAAAAATGGTCACATCATTTTTTTTAAATGCAAAATCTCACCATTGCTGAACCTGGGAGCTCTAGATGGGGAACCAAAATTAATTAGTACTACAGATAACGTTAATGTTATGAAATGAAATTCAGAGTTCTGTAGATCATTCCCTACACATTTTTTTAAAGCACTATCTCTCTCCCTCTATCCTTTCTTTCTTTCTTTCTCTCTCTCTCTCTCTCTCTCCTCTCTCTCACTCTCTCTCTCTCTCTCTCCTCTGGGAGGGGGGGCTGGGCACAAAACACAAATTTTCATACACTGAGAATTTAATTAATTACACTGTCCCCTTGTGAATGGGCATCTCGCTTATCACAATAAACCTTTGTCATTGTCATTGTTTCTCTCTCTCTCTCTCTCTCTCACTCAGACTCACTCTCTCCTTCAGATGAGACTACAAACTGAGGTCCGGTGCATGAATGCATGCAGAACATCTTGTGCACATGTTAAACCCATCCAGCTTTACGGACGAGTAAGCCATTGTGTGCCGGTGGGAACGGATGACAAAATGTACAAAACTGCATACACACGGGGACAGGATTTAAAAAAAGCACATGACTGCTTACTCGATTATCTTTGAAATAAAAGAATAAATAAATAAATATCTCTCCATCCCCCCCCCCCCTCTTCTCTCTGATTCACTCCCTCACTCTCTCTCTCCCCTTCCCTCTTTCTCTCTATTTCTCTCTCTCTCCATCCACCCCTCTATCTCTCCTTCCTCTTTCTCTCTATTTCTCTCTCTCCCATCCACCCCTCTATCTCTCCTTCCATACCCCTTTCTCCATTCCCCACTCTCCCTCCTCTATTTCTCTCTCTCCCTCCCTCTATTTCTCTCTATCGTACACCCCCCCCCCCCCCCCCCCCCCAACACACACACAAAACAAAGTAATTTTCCAGAATTTCGCATCACACTTGTAAACAGAAACAATTTCTCATACATGTATGATGTATCAGATGACTTGGCAAGTGTCAAACAAAAATAAACAAATTTACTGCATTCCACCCAGCTGTGCTTTAAATTAAAACAGCCTATCTCAGTATCTGTTTCTTTTTCTTTCTTTGTAATTTTTGGGTTGGGGGTTGGGTGGTTTTGGGGGGTGGCTAGACAAAGTCAAAGGAAATCTACGCAAGGTATACATGTCTATGTATTGAAAAACATTGCAAAACAAAACAACAAGATAACAGCTAGAGTTTTGTACTGGATTCAATATCTGGCTCAACTCCTAGAGATGTTGTTACTATTGTGTGTATTGTATTACATGGATGACTGTACTAGTTGTTGTTGCTGTTGGTGGTGGTGGTGGTGGTGGTGTTGTGGTGTGGTGGGGTGGGGCGGGATGGTGTGGTGGTGGTGGTGGTGGTATGTGTGTGTGTAACTGTGTATGTGTGTGTGAGTGTGTGTGTGTGTGCATACATACATGCATACTTACATGTGAGCATCTGTGCGTACACACACACACATATAATATATATATATATATATAAAATATATATTATATTTTATTTATATATGTGTGTGTGTGTATGCATATATATAATATATATATATATATATATATATATATATATATATATATATGTATATATATTAGGTATAGTGATGTACACAGTCTGTTTGTTGAACCTTTCAAGACTATATTATTAGATATACTGAAATTATATCATACCAGTTTTCTATATTTTGTTTGTTTATAAATTTGTCTACAGGCTGCAATTAAATGTATTGTGAATGTGATCTAGTAATACACAGCTTGTGTCTAGGCCTAGGGTCACTCTCTCTTGTACACACACACACACACACACACACACACACACACACACACACACACACACACACACACACACACATGTATACACACAGAGTCTCACACACACACAGTCTCACACACAAGCACACACACTTGTAAACACATGTACAGACACACAAACACACACACAGAGTGACACACACATTGACACAGTGACACACACACACACTCATTCACTAACACTCACACACACTCTCTCTCACACACACACAAACACACACAGTCACAGTCACACACACATGATAATGACATAGACTGGGTACTGTGTGATAGAGTAAGTCTCTCTCTCTCTCTCTCTCTCTCTCTCTCTCTCTCTCTCTCTCTCTCTCTCTCTCTCTCTCTCTCTCTCTCTTTCACAGACAGTGACACTGACACACATACAGTGATACACACATGTCAAGTCATATACTGGTATCAGGATATTTCATTATGTAATATCTGCAGCGAGATTAAATCATCATCTCATCATCTGGCAAGTATCCTATTCTTGGTAATCCTGGGTGATGAGTCCATAATCACACAAATCTGCCTTTAGTGGCTTTACTGTTTACACAGTTTGCATTTCATTTTGTTTGTATTCCATCAATTTATGTTGCACTTATAAATACATTTGTTAATTAATACAAATCATAGCTCAACTAATACTTCACAAAGAGTGAAAAGGCACAGAGCTGTCACCTCATCAGTTTTTATAAACAGATATTATGTTTATTTAGAAAAGAAACCCATAATACACAAATTCCATTTGGAGCAGCAACAAGCAAATACTGAAATTTAGTGGAATAGCTTATAAATGTTTGAGTTCCACCATAATAAAATAAACAACAACAAAACCTCTATTTCTTTGTGAGTTATATATTATAATATACACAACACACAATAATTCTAAAACAACAAAAAACAACAGCGTAGTCTCATGCTCGCTAAATTACAAACCGCCTGCAAGTGTAACAAAAATGTGTTAGGTGGAACATTTTCAGCAACATCGAAATAAAATAATTATCGAAACAATTCACGAACAACCCAAAACGACAAAAATCTTGATACTTACTGAAACAATGTGTGTGCTGATTGACTGGGAAACAACCGATGTTGCTTAGTACTGCAATAGTTGTCGTTTAATAGGCCTACAGCAGAAGTGCTATGCTGTACCACTAGGCTAGTTGCACTGCCAACTTCGAACTTCGAGACAACGCATCAATCGTAATCATACACATTTTGAAAGTCAATCTGACACAACTCTTTTAAAATCATCACCAATGGCTCAGAATAGGGCCTGAATTTCATCCATGCTACAAT
>CM054165.1:40175655-40225655 GCA_028751875.1 Rapana venosa
AGCGCAATGCTCTAACCACTAGTGTGTGTGTTGTTGCATGAGCGCGTGTGCGTGCGTGCGTCTAGTGTATGTGTGTGTACGTGTAGTGTAGTGTAGTGTAGTGTAGTGTAGTGTAGTGAAGTGTGTGTGTGTGTGTGTGTGCGTGAAGTGTAGTGTAGTGTAGTGTGTGTGTATGTGTGTGTGTGTATGTGTGGATGTGCTTGTGTGTGCGTGTGTGTACGTGTGTGTACGTGTGTGTGCGTGTAGTGTATTGTATTGTAGTGTGTGTGTGTGTGTGTGTGTGTGTGCGTACGTGTGTGTACGTGTGTGTGCGTGTATTGTATTGTATTGTAGTGTGTGTGTGTGTGTATGTGTGTGTGTATGTGTGTGTGTGTGTGTGTGTGTGTGTGTGTTGTGTGTGTG
The DNA here is from genome assembly GCA_028751875.1 of Rapana venosa. Taxonomy (NCBI): domain Eukaryota; kingdom Metazoa; phylum Mollusca; class Gastropoda; order Neogastropoda; family Muricidae; genus Rapana; species Rapana venosa. The sequence continues at coordinate 40,176,058 of CM054165.1, forward strand.
TGTGTGTGTGTGTGTGTGTGTGTGTGTGTGTGTGTGTGTGTGTGTTGTGTGTATACGGTCAACAAACAAAGGCAAGGGTCATGTCTCAACGCCACTCAAGATACCGTTTGCCGAACTTGTGACTGACAGACAACTGGTATCAGACAATTCAGTTTTGTTGAGAGAGACTATGTTGCTGCGGATTTGTTGATGCTGATTCAGTCTGTTGCTGTTTGTTGTGGGTGTTGCTGTTGTTGTTGTTGGTGGTGGTGGTGTTGTTGTTGTTGTTGGTGTTGTTGTTGGTGGTGGTGGTGGTGTTAGTGCTTTTGCTGTTGTTGGTGTTGCTGTTGTTGTTTTTGCTCTTCTTGTTGTTGTTATTGCTCTTGTTGTTGTTGCTGCTGCTGTTGTTGTTGTTGTTGTTGTTGCTTTTGTTCTTGTTGTTGTTGGTTGTGGTGGTGTTGCTGTTGTTGCTGTTGTTGTTGTTGGTGGTGGTGGTGTAGTGCTGTTGTTGTTTTTGCTTTTTTGTTGTTGTTTCTGTTGTTGTTGATGTTGTTGTTGTTTCTGTTGTTGTTGATGTTGTTGTTGCTGCTGCTGTTGTTGTTGGTGGTGGTGTTGGTGTTGTTGGTGTTGTTATTATTGCTGCTGTTGCTGTTGTGTTGTTGCTGCTGCTGTTGTTATTGTTGTTGCTGTTGTTGTTGTTGCCTTTGCTACTGTAGTTGTTGCTGCTGCTGCTGTTGTTGCTGTTATTACTGTTGTTGTTGCTGTTGTTGTTGTTGCTGCTGCTGCTGCTTTTGTTGTTGCTGTTATTGTTGTTGTTGTGTAATAGGAAGCGTCAGCTTTTGCCTGCTGTGGTGAGATTTCAAGTCTGGTGTATTGATTTTGTTGTTTTACTAGTTGAGGGAATATGGATGGGTTGAGAGAATGCTTTAAGGGTTCGGTTTTCTTCTTCTTCTTTTTCATTCCTCAGCAAGACATTTTCAACCATCTATGTTTGTCCGTCGTGTTCGACGATGACCTCCAAAACAGCAGAGGAGGCAGCTGCTGTTTCGGAAATTGGGCAGAAATTTGGTTATAGTGGAGATGCCTTGCCCACAGTACATCCCCACTCTCTCGGCCAAGTGGGCATAAGGACGTCAGCGTTGGAGATGTTCTCCAAAGGCCAACCAGCCCCCAGGGCTGCAGCACATAAGGACTGTCCGAGTCAAGCCTCTTAGTCAGAGAGTCATAGTCGACCACTAAAGACTAAGCTGTAAAGTGGAATTCCATGAGTGGGAAAGAAAGCCACTGGTCATAGTTACAGCCTCTCACTTTGCTGTTGCCCCCAGCGTCAATGGTTTAATCCAGAACTGTGATAAGGCTGACGGCACTAACCATATGACAAGACAACAATAGTTGCTGTCTCAGTGTTCAACAAAGGAAAGAAGAAGAAGAAAAAAAAAGAGAGAAAAGAATAGAACAAAGAGATCGAGCAGGGCCATCTTCTGCCAGTGACCCGCATCTTGTACATGTAATAATAATAATAATAATAATAATAATAATGTATGGAATTTATATAGCGCTGAATCTTGTAAAGCAACAAATCAAATCGCTCAGATGACATGATTTTCTTTTTTACATCGAGGATAATAGAATAAGCACTCAGGTGCTTTTTTTTACATCCAGTCCCCGTGTGTATGTTGGTTTTTATAATTTTGTCATCTGTTCCCACAGGCACACAATGGCCTACTCTTTCGAAAAGCGGAACAGGATTTAATGTGTGCGCAAGATGTTCTGCACGCGTTCACACACGGGGCCTTGGTTTATAGTCTCATCCGAAGGACAACATGATCATTCAGCATACAGGGATGACAAACTCAGATGTGTAGCCCCACGCAACAACAACAATAACAACATCACAACAACAACAACAACAACAACAACAACAACAACAACAACAACAACAACAACAACAACAACAACAACAACAACAACAAAACACACACAACACACACACACACACACACACACACACACACACACACCACACACACACACACACACACACACACACACACACACACACACACACACACAACAACGATTATATTAAAAAAAAAAAAAAAAGTTTCACTTTATTGAAGAGTTTTGTTGTTGTTGTTTTTTTTTAAGTGTGTGAAATATTTTCAGGACAGAATGCTGCATGAATGCAATTTTCAGTTGCTGTAAAAACACTTTACTTGCAGATTTCTGTCTGTCTGTCTGTCTGTCTGTCTGTCTGTCTGTCTCTCTCTCTTTTATTATTCACGAGCTTTTGCGTTCACATAAGCACACACATACACACACGCACTCGCACGCACGCACGCACGCAAGCACGCACGCATGCACACACTACTGTTCCAGGTATACCATTCATTTAAAAAAAAAAAATACAGTGACCCTACCCCCACCCCTCTTCTTCCAACCTCAAACCGGTCCACACAACATACTCATTTCTTAGCGCAGAAATTCTAATTTTATATGGTTACACTCTAAAATGTTCTCATTCTATGCATTCCTTTTGTATATCCCATCCTCCCCCCCCCCCCCCCCCCCCCATCTCTGTCTGTGCCTCGTGTATCCCAGTAATGACCAGAAACAGAGTTGTTTAAACAACAACAACAAAAGCAACACCAGCAGCAGCAGCAACAACAAAAGCAGCAACAACAACAACTACAACTACAATAACAACAACAAACTGAAAGTAAAATTTGTTGAAAGATATACCCTCTATAAATAGTTTTACGGATTTTCCCTTTCTAACTCATGGTATAGCATGTCTAAAGACATCAACATAGCACCGAAATATTGTTCCGCTTTGGTTTTTTTCCTCCTAGAACTCAGAGGTTCACCAGTGGTGAGATTTTTGCTTGTGTCTGGGACTGCCTCTGCCCACCATAAAGGTAGCCATATTCCAACTTCAGGAATGAAAGATATCTTAAACCGTTGAGCTCAATAAAGAGGATCTTGATTCACCCAGGAACAGGAAGATATTTGGATTTGACCCTAATAACTGAATACCTATTTATATACTTGATTTATCCTTTTTTTTCCCCCTCCAAGTGCATAGTTAACAAAACATAACATATACCCTGACACATCTCAATAAAATCATCCCTAACTATTTCCACAACTAAACTAACAACAAACTTCTGCTTTCGTTTCTGTTCTTCTCCAAAGAAGTCATTCCCTCAACAAAATCTTGCCGGCATGTCTTTACCATTGCTTTACAAAGGACCAGTGTGTGAACACAAGCAATTTTAGTCAGGCCCTCACTAAAGCCTTGCTGTAGGTCACTCACAACTTTGATTCCTACAAAGTGTGACGTAGTAATACGTCAACGCCCACTCTTTTCAGGGAGGGCAAGACACTGGTCCTCCCTCTGTTGGGAGGAAAGGACAGACCGACCTGGCATCAGCAGCCTAAGGTCTGTCATGTCCTTTACCTTCCAACAGGAAATTCAGTGTCTAAATCTAAAAAATCAGCAGTAACCTAATCCTTCTGCAATACAGCAAGGTAAGTTAGGCCTTTATGGTGAACTAGGGGGAAAATGGAGTTACTCTATACATTTCAGTGTTTAAGTCTCAAAATTAACAGTAACCTAATCCTTCTGCAATACAGCCAGGTAGGTTAGGCCTTTATGGTGAACTAGGGGGAAAATGGAGTTACTCTATACATTTCAGTGTTTAAGTCTCAAAATTAACAGTAACCTAATCCTTCTTCAATACAGCCAGGTAAGTTAGTAACCTGCAAGAAAAATGTAGATACCCTGTAACATTCAGTGTTTAAGTCTTAAAATTAACAGCAGCCCAATCCTTCTGCAATACAGCAAAGTAAGTTAGGCCTTTATGGTGAACTAGGGGGAAAATGTAGTTACTCTATAAATTTCAGTGTTTAAATCTCAAAATCAACAGTAGTCTAAACATCTGTGCAGCTACAATACAGCAAGGTAAGTTAGGCCTTACCCTTAACCAGGGGGAAAATGTAGTTACCCTGTAACAAACAGTGTCAAAATCTAAAATCATCCCTGTGCAGCTACAATACAGCAAGGTAAGTTAGGCCTGTATTGTCAACCTGGGGGAAAATGGGGTGACTTTATAAAGTGTAACATCAACAAGACCTTTACCACGTATTTATCGATTTTAAGAAGGCATTTGACAGGGTGTGGCATGCAGATTTGTGGGCAACCATGAATTTGTACAGCATCAATGCAAACCTGATCAGAGTCATCAAACAGCTGTACAGCGAGGCCACCAGTGCAGTGTACTACAACAACAACATTGGAGAATGGTTTCGAACAACAGTTGGAGTAAGGCAGGGCTGTCTACTCTCACCCACTCTTTTCAACATCTTCCTTGAGAGAATCATGGCTGATGCACTGGAACATCATGAAGGATCAGTCAGCATTGGTGGCAGAACGATCACAAACCTCCGCTTTGCAGATGACATTGATGGAATAGCAGGATCAGAAAAAGAGCTTGCCAGCCTAACAGAACACTTGAATAAGGCCTCCAAAACATACGGCATGGAAATCAGTGCAGAGAAGACCAAACTGATGACTAATAACACCAACGGCATTAGCACTGATATCAGGGTTAATGACAAGAAGCTGGAAACAGTTCAAAGCTTCAAGTACCTGGGAGCCATTCTATCAGACCAGGAATCCAAGCCAGAAGTAGTATGCAGGACTGCACAGACAATAACAGCACTGTCAAAACTAAACACCATCTGGAGAGATAAAAATATCTCACTTATCTCCAAGATCAGACTAATGCGCTCCCTTGTCATATCCATATTTCTGTATGCCTGTGAATCATGGACCCTGATTGCAGATTTGGAGAGAAGAGTACAGGCAGTGGAGATGAGATGCTTTTGGAGACTCCTTGGCATCTCCTACAAAGACCACATAAGCAACGAAAGCGTGCATAACAGAATCCAGCAAACCATTGGACCCTATGAGAATCTTCTAACGATCGTGAAAAAGCGTAAACTTAAATGGTATGGGCATGTCACAAGATCTAAAGGACTTGCAAAGACAGTTTTGCAAGGCACTGTCCAAGGAGGAAGAAGAAGAGGCAGACCAAGGAAGAGCTGGGAGGATAACATCAGCGAATTGGCCTAGAACTCAACAAAACCCTGAGAAAGGCAGAACAGAGAGAGGAATGGAGGGAACTGGTTGTTGAGTCTTTGAGGGTGCCCCCACGGTCGGCAGACTACGGGACAAATAGATAGATAGATAGATAGATAGATAACTATGGTAAAACACAGATATGGTAACTAAGGGGGCAGAAGATCTCTCTCCTCTAACAACTATGTCCAAAATAAAACTAATGTGATGATGATGATCAATCTGTATGGAATTTATATAACTCTGAATCTTGTAAAGCAAACAAATCAAAGCGCTTGCATTCAAATAATTTTACATGCATGCAGCCGTCCACAAACAAGATTAACAGATATCAACAAACTTAAAAGTAAGTATTGATTAAAAGTGTTACCCTCTATAAATAGTTTTATGGGTTTTCCCTTTCTAACTCATTGCGTAACATGTCTAAAGACATCAACATAGCACCCAAATATTGTTCAGCTTTGCTTTTTTCCTCCTAGAACTCAGAGGTTCACCAGTGCTGAGATTTTTCTTTGTGTCTGGGAATGCTTCTGTCCACCATAAAGGTAGCCACATTCCAACTTCAGGAATGAAAGATATCTTAAACCGTTGAGCTCAATAAAGAGGATCTTGATTCTGCCAGGAAGAGGAACGTATTTGGATTTGACCCTAACTAACTGAATAACTATTTATACTTGATTTATCTAGGTGGGTTGTTTTTTTTTTTTGGGGGGGGGGAGAGGGTGGATGGGATAGCCTAGTAGTTAGAACACTGCGCTTGCTATCTGATGACCCGGGTTCGATTCCCATTCAAGGGGATATTTTCCCCTGGAGTTAACATCAGTGCAGACTCCACTGGCACCGACCTGGCATCATCAGCTCAGGTCTTGGCATGCTCAGGTCTGGTCTGTCATGCCCTTAACCTTCCAACAGGGGTAAGTCTAAATCTCAAATGAAAAGCAGTAAGGTACAGGAGTCCCATAACCTAGGTGTTCGTAGGGGAGCGAGGCATCAGAAACCTCAGCTTCTCCAGGGGCCAGCATATTGAGGATGGTGCCCATCTCCTCTCCCTCGCTGCTTTTCCTTCCCTGACCCTAAAGAGGGCAGGTACCCATTTACAGCTGGGTGAACTAGGGGACTGTACTGAAGCCAAGGCGTGCAAACGGTCACCCATCCAAGTGGTAACCACGCTCGATGCTGCTTAACCTTAGCTGAGGGAAAGTGAGTGGTCTGACCACTGAGCTATCCCGTCCCATGAAAAGCAGTATTAAGCCAATGATTAAACAGCAATGTGAGTTAGGTTAGTGTGATTCAGCGGCTACCCTGTACATCTGAACAGGGTTGGCAGCCTTCAGTCTGGAAGACTAGGGATAGGTGTTGATTCTGGTACAGCCTGGGTTGTGGCTGGCCAGTCCACAGGAGAATGACAGTCCTTATGACAGAGGGTAAAACGCAGACATGGTAGATAAGAGGTTATGGATCTCTCTTCTCCCATCAGGTAAAGACACAGGTGTGGTGGTTTTAATTGGTTTTAAAGAACTTCTGCAAAAAAACCACAAGTTATATGGTGGTTAAGTGGTTAAAGAACTCTCTTTAGGATCAGGGAAGGTAAAACAGCGAGGAAGAGGAGATGAGCGCCACCCTCACTATGCTGGCCCCTAGAGAAGCTGAGGTCTCTGATGCCTCGCTCCCCTATGACATTATAGGTTATGGGACACCTTTACCTTTTACTAAGCCTATGATTATACAATCTTGGCCAGTTCGTGTGACCTGCCCGAACCACTTCAGTTTGCGTCTTTTTCACTGAAGTCAGGAGCTCTTCATATGGCCCGATGGCGTTTTCAATTCTGTTTTTCACTTCGTCATTAGTGATGTGATCTCTGTATGAGATACCAAGGAGTTTGCGAAAGCACCTCGTCTCCATTGCCTGTATCCTTCTTTCAATGTCTGCTGTTATGGTCCACGTTTCACATGCGTGCAAAAACAATTTAATATGGACATGATCATGGAACGCACCAGTCTGATCTTGAAGCTGATGGCGATGTTCTTGTCGTTCCAGAGGACTTTCAGTTTGGTCATTGCAGCTGTGGTCTGGGCTGTCCTGGAGAGAATTCCAGGTTTCGATCCTTCATCCAATACTATAGCTCCCAGATATATGTGATGAAGGATTTTTTGTTTGGTTGGTTGTTTTTTGGGGGTGGTGGTGGTGGTGATTCTATTTGTTTGGATTTATTTCATGATATATATGTATGTTGTTGTTGTTTTTTTGGAGGGGGGGTTTACTTAAGGCCCAAATGAAGTTGCGGGGAGTCAAATTTGAGGGCAAAATTTGATGGTAGGAACAAGACTTCGTTAAAACTAATGTGTTGCCACTGACGACAGCTGAAAGTAATTTCAAGACTGCATTGACCTTTATACCACAGGGCGGGACAGCCTAGTGGTTAGAACCTCGTGTTCCTGATCTGACGGCCCGGGATCGAGCCACCACGGACGCACCCGTTTCTGGGAAATTTTACCCCGGGGTTAACATCAGTGGTGGGGACGGGATAGCTCAGTGGTCGGAGCACTCGCTTTCCCCCAGCCAAGTTAAGCAGCGTCGAGCGTGGTTACCACTTGGATGGGTGACCGTTTGTGCGCCTTGGCTTCAGTACAGTTCACCCAGCTGTAAATGGGTACCTGCCCTCTTTAGGGTCAGGGAAGGTAAAGCAGCGAGGGAGAGGAGATGGGCGCCGCCCTCAATATGCTGGCCCTAGAGAAGTGAGGTCTCTGACGCCTCGCTCCCCTACGACCTTATAGGTTATGGGACTCCTTTATCTTTAACACCAGTACTGAATCCACTCCACTAAAAGTCTTTTTGGATGAAGCTTTAAACTTAGTCCCCGTGTGCCAACGCACGCAGAGCACCTTCCACACATGTTCAAACCCGTTCCACCTTTTTTGGAAGAGTAGGCCATGCAGACTCAGACATCACACGTTCACCAAGTTCCACATTGGTGATTCTGAGGCGTGCCTCTGTGGTGGCACTTCTCCCATGACAGTGGAAGAACACTTCCTCCTCCAGACCTGTCTGTCCAACACACCAAAACCTGAGGACTGGCCGATATCTGTCCTACTGACCTGCCGATGAGGGACAAACTCTTCGGACCCCTGGAGGGAGGAGGGCCTTCAGCGCACTACGGCAGCATGTGTCAGGGCCTCAGGAGTTGCTGTCTGAGCGTTCGACGACGACGACGAAGAAGAATTTTTTTTATCTTCTGCCTTTGTTAATTAACTTCCTAAGGAGGTGTTGGGGCACTGCATTGCACTGAAGTTTTTGAGCCTGTAATGTCTCTTGGGAAAGTTGACCTGGCAGCGGAGCCCATCCCTCTCCAGATACAGGATGCATGCTGGGTATAGCAACACTAGATACATACGCACGCACACGTTCGCTGAAAAATATTAAACAACACACACACACACACACACACACACACACACACACACACACACACACACACACACGCGAGCACGCGCACAAACACACACGCGCGCACACACACACACACACGCGAGCGCGCGCACAAACACACACGCGCGCACGCGCGTACACACACACACACACACACTGATACACACACACTGATACACATACACAAAAACATGCCCAGATTGACATAGCTGTGTGCAAGCTCGCAGGGTGCGCACGCACGCGTGAGCGCGCATGCACACACACAAACACACACACGCACACACACACACATACACACACACACACACACACACACACACACACACGTACACACACGCTCTCCCCCCTCCATCTCTGTCTCTGTCTCTCTCTGTCTCTCTCTCACACATACAGACACAGACACAGACACACACACACACACACACACACACACACATGCTCTCTCTCTCTCTCTCTCTCACACACACACACACTCTTTCTTCTCCCTCTCCTCTCTCTCTCTCTCACCCATCCTCTCACACACACACACACACACACACACACACACACACACACACACACACACACACACACACACACACACACACACACACACACACACACACAGAACAGAGCAAAGAAAACACATTTCTTCTTCTTCCCCCATGATTTAATAGATTAGAGTTGTGGTATGCATGACATAATTATCAGTATACAGCAACAATAATGAGAACATAATGATAATTACGACATAATAATTATATTGTCATGTTTATTATGTGCAAACCCACATCCCTAATTGATACTGTCATCTATATTATCCCACCACCGGTTAGTAATGATAATAAATAAATATTACATGACATCACAAAAACTGAATGATTTTTTTATATACATGGTCAATATCGTTCATCATGGACGGAAAGTGTATGGTTTGTTACATGCATGGTCAATGTCATTCATTATGGACGGAAAGAACTTGTCAGTTATTGTATCATAACACCAAAAATGTCAGTACATCATACAAAACAATAATTAATTATACGAAGAACATAATTATCAGTTTGTTTACCTGAAGCAAATAAAATAAAACAAAATAAAAGGATGAAGCATAACTGAAACGATTTGATTTTCGCGCGCGCGCGCGTGTGTGTATGTGTGTGTGTGTGTGTGTGTGTGTGTGTGTGTGTGTGTGTGTGTGTACGTGCGTGCGTGCGTGCGTGCGTGCGCGCGTGCGTGTGTGAGACACTTGACACTAAAACCGACTTATCTTTGTGATACACTGACACTGACTTATCTTTGTGAGACACTGACACTAAAACTGACTTATCTTTGTGAGACACCGACACTAAAACCTTACTTATCTTTGTCAGACACTTAGCACTAAAACTGACTTATCTTTGTGAGACACTGACACTAAAACCTGACTTATCTTTGTGAGACACCGACGCTAAAACTGACTTATCTTTGTGAGACACTTAGCACTAAACATGACTTATCTTTGTGAGACAAAGGCACTTAAAACTGACTTATCTTAGTGAGACAGCATTAAAACTGACTTATCTTAGTGAGACAGCATTAAAACTGACTTATCTTTGTGAGACACTGACACTAAAACTTGACTTATCTTTGTGAGACAAAGGCACTTAAAACTGACTTATATTAGTGAGACAGCATTAAAACTGACTTATCTTTGTGAGACACTTAGTACTAAAACCTGACTTATCTTTGTCAGACACTTAGCACTAAAACTGACTTATCTTTGTGAGACACTGACACTAAAACCTGACTTATCTTTGTGAGACAAAGGCACTTAAAACTGACTTATCTTAGTGAGACAGCATTAAAACTTACTTATCTTTGTGAGACACCGCCCCTTAAAACTGACTTAGTGAGACAGCATTAAAACTGACTTAGTGAGACAGCATTAAAACTGACTTATCTTTGTGAGACAGCATTAAAACTGACTTATCTTTGTGAGACAGCATTAAAACTGACTTAGTGAGACAGCATTAAAACTGACTTAGTGAGACAGCATTAAAACTGACTTAGTGAGACAGCATTAAAACTGACTTATCTTTGTGAGACACCGCCCCTTAAAACTGACTTAGTGAGACAGCATTAAAACTGACTTATCTTTGTGAGACAGCATTAAAACTGACTTATCTTTGTGAGACAGCATTAAAACTGACTTATCTTAGTGGGACAGCATTAAAACTGACTTATCTTTGTGAGACAGCATTAAAACTGATTTAGTGAGACAGCATTAAAACTGACTTATCTTTGTGAGACAACATTAAAACTGACTTAGTGAGACAACATTAAAACTGACTTAGTGAGACAGCATTAAAACTGACTTATCTTTGTGAGACAGCATTAAAACTGATTTAGTGAGACAGCATTAAAACTGACTTATCTTTGTGAGACAGCATTAAAACTGGCTTATCTTTGTGAGACAGCATTAAAACTGACTTATCTTTGTGAGACAGCATTAAAACTGATTTAGTGAGACAGCATTAAAACTGACTTATCTTTGTGAGACAGCATTAAAACTGACTTAGTGAGACAACATTAAAACTGACTTAGTGAGACAGCATTAAAACTGACTTAGTGAGACAGCATTAAAACTGACTTAGTGAGACAGCATTAAAACTGACTTAGTGAGACAGCATTAAAACTGACTTATCTTTGTGAGACAGCATTAAAACTGACTTAGTGAGACAGCATTAAAACTGACTTAGTGAGACAGCATTAAAACCGACTTATTTTAGTGGGACAGCATCAAAACTGACTTATTTTAGTGGGACAGCATCAAAACTGACTTATTTTAGTGAGACAGCATTAACACTGACTTATCTTTGTGAGACAGCATTAAAACTGACTTATCTTTGTGAGACACTGACACTAAAACCTGACTTATCTTTGTGAGACACTGACACTAGAACCGACTTATCTTTGTGAGACACTTAGCACTAAAACTGACTTATCTTAGTGAGACAGCATTAAAACTGACTTATCTTTATGAGACACTGACACTAAAACCTGACTTATCTTTGTGAGACAAAGGCACTTAAAACTGACTTATATTAGTGAGACAGCATTAAAACTGACTTATCTTTGTGAGACACTGACACTAAAACCTGACTTATCTTTGTGAGACAAAGGCACTTAAAACTGACTTATATTAGTGAGACAGCATTAAAACTGACTTATCTTTGTGAGACACTTAGTACTAAAACCTGACTTATCTTTGTCAGACACTTAGCACTAAAACTGACTTATATTTGTGAGACACTGACACTAAAACCTGACTTATCTTTGTGAGACAAAGACACTTAAAACTGACTTAGTGAGACAGCATTAAAACTGACTTATCTTTGTGAGACAGCATTAAAACTGACCTAGTGAGACAGCATTAAAACTGACTTAGTGAGACAGCATTAAAACTGACTTATCTTTGTGAGACAGCATTAAAACTGACTTAGTGAGACAGCATTAAAACTGACTTATCTTTGTGAGACAGCATTAAAACTGATTTAGTGAGACAGCATTAAAACTGACTTAGTGAGACAACATTAAAACCGACTTATCTTAGCGAGACAGCATCAAAACTGACTTAGTGAGACAACATTAAAACCGACTTATCTTAGCGAGACAGCATCAAAACTGACTTATTTTAGTGGGACAACATTAAAACCGACTTATTTTAGTGGGACAGCATCAAAACTGACTTATTTTAGTGGGACAACATTAAAACCGACTTATTTTAGTGGGACAGCATCAAAACTGACTTATTTTAGTGGGACAGCATCAAAACTGACTTATTTTAGTGAGACAGCATTAACACTGACTTATCTTTGTGAGACACTGACATTAAAACTGACTTATCTTTGTGAGACACTGACACTAGAACTGACTTATCTTTGTGAGACACTGACATTAAAACTGACTTATCTTTGTGAGACACTGACACTAGAACTGACTTATCTTTGTGAGACACTGACATTAAAACCTGACTTATCTTTGTGAGACACTGACACTAGAACTGACTTATCTTTGTGAGACACCGACACTAGAACTAACTTATCTTTGTGAGACACCGACACTAGAACTAACTTATCTTTGTGAGACACTTACATTAAAACTGACTTATCTTTGTGAGACACTTACATTAAAACTGACTTATCTCTGTGAGACACTGATACTCAAACTGACTTACCTTTGTGAGACACTTAGCACTAAAACTGGCTTATCTTTGTGAGACACCAACGTTAAAACCGACTTATCTTTGTGAGACACTGACACTAGAACTGACTTATCTTTGTGAGACACTGACACTAGAACTGACTTATCTTTGTGAGACACTGACACTAGAACTGACTTATCTTTGTGAGACACTGACACTCAAACTGACTTACCTTTGTGAGACACTTAGCACTAAAACTGACTTATCTTTGTGAGACACCAACGTTAAAACTGACTTATCTTTGTGAGAGGCACTGACACACACCAAAACCATGACTTTGTGAGACTAAAACCGAATTATCTTTGTGAGACACCAACGCTAAAACTGACTTATCTTTGCGAGAGACACTGACAACTAAACTACCTCAAATTTGTGAGACACTGAAAATGATGTAAAAACGCGTGAGACACCAAAACCAAGACACCTTGGGAGATACTTCAACCAGCGAGACACTGAAAATGACTCAAAGTTTGTGAGATACTGACATTTTTGGAGACATTGAAAGAGACTTTTCTTGGAGGTGAAATATTGAAACGGACTGAACTTTGCGAGACACTAACACTGAAGCCGGCTCAGTTATATTCGTGAGACATTGAAACTAACTCAGCTTAGGAGGCACTGAAACTGTCGCGGTTTATGAGACACTGAAACTGACGCGGTTTATGAGACACTGAAACTGACGCGGTTTATGAGACACTGAAAGTGGAACCCACTCAATTTGTGAGACACTGAAAGTGAGACCCGCCCAGTTTATGAGACTCTGAAAGTAAAACCTACTCAGTTTATGAGATACTTAAAGTGAAACCCACTTAGTTTATGAGATACTTAAAGTGAAACCCACTTAGTTTATGAGACACTTAAAGTGAAACCCATTCATTTTAGTTTATGAGACATTTAAAGCGTAGCCCACTTAGTTTATGAGATACTGAAAGAGGAATCCGCTCAGTTTATGAGATACTTAAAGTGAAACCCACTGAGTTTATGAGACACTGAAACTAACTCCATCAGACACTGAAGCTGAAACTGAAACATCTTTGTGGGATAGTGAAACTGAAACAGCTTTGTGAGACAGTGAAAATGAAACAAACTTTGTGAGACAGATGAAACTGAAACAGCTTTGTGAGACAGCTGAAAATGAAACATACTTCGTGAGGCAGATGAAACTGAAACTACTTTGCGAGACAGATGAAACTGAAGCAACTTTGTGAGACAGATGAAACTGAATCCATGAAACAACTTTGCGAGACAGATGAAACTGAAACAGCTTTGTGAGACAGATGAAACTGAAACATCTTTGTGGAACAGTGAAACTGAAACAGCTTTGTGAGACAGTGAAACTGAAGCAACTTTGTGAGACAGATGAAACTGAAACAACTTTGTGAGACAGCTGAAACTGAAACAGCTTTGTGAGACAGATGAAACTGAATTCATGAAACAACTGTGTGAGACAGATGAAACTGAAACAGCTTGTGAGACAGATGAAACTGAATTCATGAAACAACTGTGTGAGACAGATGAAACTGAAACAACTTTGTTGGACAATGAAAATGAAACAGCTATGTGAGACAGCTGAAAATGAACCAACTTTGTGAGACAGCTGAAAATGAACCAACTTTGTGAGACAGCTGAAAATGAACCAACTGTGTGAGACAGATGAAACTGAAACAGCTTTGTGAGACAGATGAAACTGAAACAGCTTTGTGAGACAGCTGAAACTGAAACAGCTTTGTGAGACAGTGAAACTGAAACATTTTTTTCAAAGAGACATTGAAACAATTTAGGAGAATTTAAAAAACAACCAAACAAACAATCTTTGTGAAACATTGAACAACAAAAAAGTTTGTGCGAGACTGAAACTGACTCAAAATCCATACAGTAAAAACAAACAACAAAAAGCCAGTCAGAAATCATATATTGACCCAAAAAAATAAGAGAGGAAAGATAAAAAGCCCCAGTAGAATCAGAAAATGACAGGCACCCACTAATAATTACCAATGACAATTTTTACAATGATTGTGGGCCCATGATGATTTTGCGTCCGAGAAAAGAAAGTTGACAATGTGCTTTGAGGAAATGACCAATTGGTTGGTTTGGAGCCAAGGTAAAATTTACAGAAAATAAAACAAGCGGAAAATAAAACGAACTGTACAAATCCTTGAAAAAACAAACCCAACTCCCCAAAATAACCACAACAATAACATCAGCAACAACAACCAAAAATGCCCCAACAACAACAACAAATTAACCCCAAACCATAAAAACAACAACAAAAGCAAATTTTGGTTGAATTTGACGCATGTATAATCAGATCTCTCTCTCCTCTCTCTCTCTCTCACACACACACACACACACACACACACACACACACACACACACACACACACACACACACACACACACACACACCAATTCGTACTCATTCATACAAGCTCTCTAAAATTAATGGTTGTTTTCAATCAATCAGCAAGCGAAACAAGAGAGAGAGAGGGAGAAAGGGAGAGAGAGAGAGAGAGAGAGAGAGAGAGAGAGAGAGAGAGAGAGAGAGAGAGAGAGAGAGAGAGAGAGAGAGAGAGAGAGAGAGAGAAAGAGAACACAATTAAGCAAGTAAATTAAGAATCGCACAAACAAATAACACTAACGAATACCGCATCATCCTTTCTGTCTCAATATCCACCAACACTCCCATTAAAAAAAAAAGGTAAAGGTAAAGGTGTCCCATAACCTATGTGGTCGTAGGGGAGCGAGGCGTCAGAGACCTCAACTTTTCCAGGGGCCAGCATATTGAGGGCAGGTGGCGCCCATCTCCTCTCCCTCGCTGCTTTACCTTCCCTGACCCTAAAGAGGGCAGGTACCCATTTACAGCTGGGTGAACTAGGGGACTGTAGTAAAACCAAGGCGCGCAAACGGTCACCCATCCGATTTGGTAACCACGCTCGACGCTGCTTAACATTGGCTGGGGGAAAAGCGAGTGCTCTGACCTTTGAGCTAGCCTGTCTCTCCATTTATAGTACAATAAGAGCGAATATATCAGGTTTACGTTGGAGACGAACGTTATAGCCGAGTGGATTGAAACATTCGACTTCTACACTTTGGGTCCAAGAAGTCGATGGTTCAAACCTCGACATCTGGCTAATTCTTCTTCTTCTTCTTCTTCTTCTTCTTCTTCTTCTTCTTCTCCTCCTTCTTCTTCTTCTTCATCGTCGTCGTCGTCGAACGCTCAGACAGCAACTATTGCTGTCTGTCATATGAGCGAAAATTCCTTGGGTTGTGGGTATTAAGCGCCTGACAAGTCAGGCCCAGCACATCCGACTTCGCCGTGGGAGAGAATTGTTATCTTTTAAGTCTTTCTGGGGGAAAAATGCAGGAGAATGAACCAAGAAGGCAGAAAATAGTCAAGAAGGAGGTGGTGACAGGAAGAGAAAAGAACAAGGCAGAAACAAAAAGAGAGGGAGAGAGACGAGGGAATTCCTAGCACAGAATTTCCAGAAGATGAAAACGAACAACCAAACATTATGTGTAAAAACAAAGAGAGAGAGCGAGAGAGAGAGAAGAGAAGAGAGAGAGAGAGAGAGAGAGAGAGAGAGAGAGAGAGAGAGAGAGAGAGACAGACAGACAGAGAGAGATGATAGAGAGAGAGAGACAGACAGACAGAGAACAACAAAAAATAAGAAACCAAAAGAAAGTGATAGAAAAGAGGAAGATTCTGCCACAGAATTTCCAGAAGGTGGCAAGGGGATTCTATTAATACTTCCAGAACCCCCCCCCCCCCCCAAAAAAAAAAAGAAAGCATCTCGTTAGTTAATAATCAAGACAACAATAAATGCATAGATTTACATTCAAAAATGCGTAACATTCAAAAATAAATGCAGTTTGATCAAAACGAATAAGGGAAAGACTGCTAGATGAAAGTCCGTTGCAGCGCTTCGATAAACACTGTTGTCATGAACATACAATCACATATATATATATATATATATAATATAATATATATATATATATATATATATATATATATATATATATATATATATATATGCATAAAATATTCACAAGATGAAAACCATATATTCTTTTTCATGCCAACAACACCACCCCCACCCGAACATTATGTTACAGTTTTTGTGACGACTTTTAAGTTGCTGTTGTTTTGTGTCATATAATTATTGTCAAAGTGTGATCGTGATTATGTCTATGCTATTATGTGTACATATATTACATTACATTACATTACGTTACGTTACGTTACATTACATGCTGTATTTATCATCTCAGCTCAAATAGTCTCCCTTGCTCGAGATCTGTGACTGAGACAACAGAGTACATGGGTGGGTGACGTCCCTTGATAATTCAACAACCGAAAACTTACGCCCCCTCCCTCCCTCCCTTTCCTCCCTTCCTTTCTCCCTCCCTCCTTCCCTCCCTTCCTTCCTTCCTCCCTTCCTTCCTCCCTTTCTTCCTTTTCTTCCTTCCTTCTTTTCCTTCCTTCCTTCTTCTCCTTCCCCTAATTTATACACATGATTGCATCTCTGAACCCACCCCCCCTCCTCTCCTCTCTCCCACCCCACCCTCACCCTCATCCCCACACCCCAACCCACTGCTGCAAACAGCGGAAAAAGCCGACCACCCCCACCCCCCACCCCCCAAAAAAGAAAGAGAAAAAAATAAAAAAGAAGAACAACAACCAAAAAAAGAATGAAAACACGAAACAGAGGAAAAATAGCAAAATATGTTGATGGACACGTAAATACACTCCAACTCTCTAGGTTATCAGTCTCAATGATGGAATGTTAAGATAATTATATATTGAGAGAGAGAAGTATACTACCCCTTCCTCCCTCCCCCCCCCCCCCTTCACCCTCCAACCCCCCCCCCCCCTCCCCCAGCCTTAATATCACAGATTATGAAGACATGTTAAATTACATTGCGTGTGCTCGTACAGACACGCGCGCGCGCCACACACACACACACACACACACACACACACACCACCACACACACACACACACTCTCTCTCTCTCTCTCTGTCTCTCTCTCTGTCTCTCTCTATGTCTCTGTCTCTGTCTCTCTGTCTCCTCTCTCTCTCTCTCTCTCTCTCTCTCTCTCTCTCCCTCACACACACACTCCCTCTCTCCCCCCCCTCTCTCTCTCTCTCTCTCTCTCTCTCTCCTCCCCTCAAACACACACACACACACACACGCACCCCACACCCACCCCCACACCATCCCCTTACACTCAAAGTTACCCGAAAAATACTAATCATCCCACCCTCCCCACCCTACCCCACACCCCACCCCCCAAAAAAAAAATTCATACCATCACATTACAAATCCCCCCAACCCCCCCCCCCCAAAAAAAAAAAAAAAAAAAAAACACAAAAAACACAAAAAACCCCAAAAAACAAAAAATCGTACAAAATGACGTCACAAAACCCCCGTGACGTCATCACAGCTCGTCCGAACCCATGGAGTCACGGTGACCCAGAGAGACGCCGCAAGCTGCCGTCCTCGGCAAAGTCTAGAGGGTTCAGTGCCGCGCGTCGCGGGTTGAGCGGCGCAACGCGTTGCATGTCGTCGATCTCTGACGTCACAGCTGCCCCGCGGCGCCGGAAGGTGCGTCGGATGAGGACGCGCATGACTTCGTCTGAAAGCAAAGACGTCATCGTGAGGGTGAGGGTCGAGGGTCGTGGTGGTGGTGATGGTGGTGATGATGATGATGGTGATGATGATGATGATTATAATTACGTCATCGTGAGGGTGAGGGTCGTGGTGATGATGATGATGATGGTGATGGTGATGATGATGTTATCACGAGTGTGATGATGGTGGTGATGATGATGATTATAATTACGTCATCGTGAGGGTCGTGGTGATGATGATGGTGATGATGATGATATCATGAGTGTGATGGTGATGATGATGATCATAATTGCGTAATCGTGAGTGTGATGACAATTACGTCATCGCGAGTGTGATGGTGATGATCATAATTACGTCATCGTGAGTTGTGATGGTGATGATCATTACGTCATCGTGAGTATGATGGTTATGGTTATAATTACGTTATCGTGAGTATGATGGTGATGATAATTACGTTATCGTGAGTGTGATGGCGATGATCGTAATTACGTTATCGTGAGTTGTGATGGTGATGATCATAATTACGTCATCGTGAGTGTGATGACAATTACGTAATCATGAGTATGATGGTGATGATCGTAATTACGTTATCGTGAGTTGTGATGGTGATGATCTTAATTACGTCATCGTGAGTGTGATGACAATTACGTCATCGTGAGTGTGATGGCGATGATCATAATTACGTAATCGTGAGTTGTGATGGTGATGATCATAATTACGTTATCGTGAGTTGTGATGGTGATGACAATTACGTTATCGTGAGTGTGATTGTGATGATCATAATTACGTTATCGTGAGTTGTGATGGTGATGATGACGATAATTACGTTATCGTGAGTTGTGATGATGATGGTTATAATTACGTCATCGTGAGTTGTGATGGTGATAATTACGTCATCGTGAGTTGTGATGGTTAATGACATAATTACGTAATCATGAGTGTGATGGTGATGATCATAATTACGTTATCGTGAGTTGTGATGGTGATGATCTTAATTACGTTATCGTGAGTTGTGATGATCTTAATTACGTCATCGTGAGTGTGATGGTGATGATCATAACTACGTCATCGTGAGTTGTGATGGTGATGATCATAATTACGTTATCGTGAGTTGTAATGGTGATTATGATAATTACGTCATCGTGAGTTGTGATGGTGATGACAATTACGTTATCGTGAGTGTGATGGTGATGATCATAATTACGTTATCGTGAGTTGTGATGGTGATGATCATAATTACGTCATCGTGATTGTGATGGTGATGATCATAATTACGTCATCGTGAGTGTGATGGTGATGATCATAATTACGTCATCGTGAGTTGTGATGGTGATGATAATTACGTCATCGATGAGTTGTGATGGTGATGAGAATTACGTCATCGTGAGTGTGATGATGTGATGATCATAATTACGTCATCGTGAGTTGTGATGGTGATGACAATTACCATTAATATACGTCATCGTGAGTTGTGATGATGATGATCTAATTACGTCATCGGAGTGTGATGGTGATGATCATAATTACGTATACGTGAGTGTGATGATGATGATGATAAATTACGTATCGTGAGTGTGATGGTGATGTAAATTACGTATCGTGAGTGTGATGTGATCATCATAATTACGTCATCGTGAGTGTGGTGGTGATCATCAATTACGTCATCTGAGTGATTATACAATTAGTACAGTTGTATGCAAAAAAAATTACTTTATTGCTTGTGTCGAGATACGAATAACAGTCTATTGATGTGTTATTACTAATTACATCCATCCGTGAGTTTGTGATGGTAATTGTCACATTACGACATCAATGGTAATCAACAAATACGGCAACGGTTGAAATATAATTATCTCATAGATGATTTCATCATTATATCATTATGTATTAAGATAATCTTTTTGTTATTCCTGAGATGAATAAGCATTTTTTTACATTCCCTCATCCATCTATCATTTACATCATCATTCACCTCACATCAATCTACACATCCATCACATAATATCATCATATACTTTCACATCCAAACATATATCAATATCTCTTTTCTATTCCTAAACAACTAACATTTTTCATCTCTCATCATCATCATCATCATCATCATCATCACATCATCACCAACCACCATCATCATCATCTCACCACCACCACCACCACCACCCCACCATCATCATCATCACCACCACTACCACCACCACCACCACACACCATCACCATCACATCATCATCATCATCATCATATCTCCGAGTATCTCTTGCTCCACATATACTCCATCACTATTCAGACAGTTTTCAACAATTTAAGAAAACAAATAAAAACCAGAACTTTTTCGCTTTCTAGGCAGGTGCATTACCTCTAGACCACCGATCAATGTTAGACATACAGTAGCTGATAACACACACAACACACACACACACACACGCAGCACGCACGCACGCACGCACGCACGCTGAAAAGACACATACGCACACCACACACACACACGCTGAAAAGACACACACACACGCTGAAAACACACACACACACACACACACACACACACACACACACACACACACACACACACACACACCACACACAACACACAGAAAGAATAAAGAATAAAAGATTGAATACATACACCCAAAGGAAAGTCAAAAATACTGTAAAACACACTAACACACACACACACACACACACACCCCAACACACACACACACAACACACACCACGCACGCACGCACGCACGCACGAACGCACACACTGACAACACACTCACATACATACACAACACACACACACACACACACACACACACACACACACACACACACACACACACACACACGAACGGAAGAATAAATAATAAAAGAGAGAATAAATGCACCCGAAGAAAAGTCAGAAGATACTGTAAAAGAACACACGCACACTAATTGTTGTTGACAACAAAAAAACTGGTGAGTACTCTAAGATTAGTATTAAAGACACCGCACACAATTTAAAAAAAGATGGAAAAAAGTGTTGAGATAAGGTTCACTCCAGTGTTAGGTGTTTTTACACACACACACACACAACACACCACACACACACAACACACACAACACACACACATACACAAAACGCGCGCGCGCGCACACACACACACACACAAACACACGCGCGCGCGCACACACACACTCACACACACACACACCACACATACTACACACACACACACACACACACACTGTACACACACCACACATACACACACACAAAACATGCGCGCGTGCACACAACACATACACACACACATACACACACAATACACACTCACACACACAACACACACACAAAACCGCGCGCGCACACACACACACTATACACACATTACACACACCACACACTACACACTACTACACACACACTCTCTCTCTCTCACACACACACACACACTACACACACATACATACACACACACAGCACGCGCGCGCACGCACACACACCTCTCTCTCACCACACACTCTCTCTCTCTCTCTCTCTCTCTCCACACACACCACACACACACACTAATACACACACATACGACGTACAAGCAAACCAAAAAACGCACACCACACACCATCATCCAAACACAACCAAAACTCATCTTCTTGTGGCAAAAAACTGTACTTCGTCTCTCATCTCTCTCACCACACACATACACTATACAACACAATAATTTGAAAGTGATCAAGAAACCAAAAAATATCCCCCCACCCCCAAAAAAAAGAACCAACCAAAAATAGCAACCAGTATGTGGTGGAGAAGAAAGGTGATTCGTTAATAAACAATCTCTCATCAACTCATAAATATAAAAACAAGGAAATAAAGAAAAAAACCAAAAACCAAACTGATATTCCTCTCCCATCCCCCCCCCCCCAAAAAAAAGAAGCAAACAACAACCCCCCCCCCCTCCCCATCCCACAGCAGCAGAGAAAAAAAAACGGAAAAAAACGATTTTTTAAAAAAACCACCAAAAGAATTTTTTTCCCTAAAAAAAAAAAAAGTGGAAAAAAACCAACAAAAATCACGTGGCAGAATGGTTAAGACCTTCACTTGTCAAACAAGTAACACCGTAGGGTTCTGGGTTCAATTTCCTCCCAGCACTTCTGGACAGGAAAAAGAAAAGAGGGGGGTAGGGGTGGGGGTGAGGGGTGGGGGTGGGAGGGGGTGGGGGGTCAAGGAGAATGGGACCACCAACAAAGCCGAAAATAAGACAAGAAGGAAGTGACAGACAGAAAAGAAAAGAAAAGAAAAGAAAAGCAACAAGACAGAAACGAAGAGAGGGATAGAAAAGAGGGAATACCATACATATCATTATTATCATTATCATGATCATGATTATGATTATTTCCTAGCACAGAAGGTGGGGATGCTATTAATACGGACAGACCCTCCCCCCCCTCCCCCGCCCCCACATCACCACGGAGGAGAGGGTGGGGGGGGATGTTGGTTGTGAGGAGGTTGGTGGTGTGTGTGTGTGGGGGGGGGGGGGTGGGCATCTAGTTTTTTCTGAAACTAAGGGGAAGCAAATGAATTAAAGGAAGCGACAACTACTTTGCGAACCTACGGCTGGGACATACAGGAGGGAATGGAAGGGAGGGATGGGATGGGTGGGGGGGGAGGGGAGGGAGGGGATGGGAAGGAAGGGATGGGATGGGAGGGGGGGGAGGGGGGGAGGGAGGGGGAGGGGGGGGAGGGGGAGGGGGGGGATGGGATGGGGGGGGATGGGATGGGAGAGGATGGGATGGGAGGGGGGGGATGGGATGGGAGGGGGGGGAGAGGGGGGAGGAATGGGAGGGATGGGGGGGGAGGGGATGGGAGAGGATGGGAGGGGTGGAGGGGATGGGGGTGGATGGGATGGGGGGGAGGGGAGGGGTGGAAGGGGGGGGGAAAGATGGGAGGGACAGACAAAAAATGGGATGGGAAGGGGACGGGGACGGGATGGGATGGGACAAACAAATGGGGGGGGACAAGATGGGGTGGGACGGACGGGGCAAGATGGGATGGGAGCAGACAAGAAGGGGGGGGGATGGGGCAAGATGGGATGGGAGGGGAGGAGGGGGAAGGGTGGGGTGGGATGGGGCAAAAGGGGGGAGAGACAAGATGGGATGGGAGAGACAAAGGGATAGGGTGGGAGGAAAAAGATGGGATGGGAGGGGAAAAAGATGGGATGGGGGGGAGGAGACAAAAGGATGGGGAATGGGACAAAATGGAGGGAGGAGAAAGATGGGGGTGGGATGGGGGGGACAAGATGGGGGGATGGGGGCAAGATGGGGTGGGGGAGACAAATGGAGGGGTGGGAGGAGACAAGAGGGGGGGAGGACAAGAAGGATGGGGGGAGACAGAGGGGTGGGAGGAACAAGATGGGGTAGGGTGGGAGGGGACAAATGGGGGGGAGGAACAAGTGGGATGGGATGGGAGGAAAAAGATGGGGTGGAGGAGACAAAGGGGTGGGATGGAGGGGACAAATGGGAGGGGGGAGACAAGATGGGATGGGAGGAACAAAAAGGGAAAAGGATGGGAGGAGACAAATGGGATGGGGGGAGAAAAAGATGGAGGGGTGGGGAGACAAGAGGGGTGGGATGGACAAGAGGGGTGGGACGGGGCGGGACGGATGGGATGGGACAAGAGGGGAGGGATCGGTGGGGCAAGAGGATGGGGTCGAGGGACAAAAGGGATGGGATGGGACGGACGGGACGGGGTGGGGGTGGGGGAGCAGACAAAATGGGATGGGGGGGGATGGATGGGAAAGATGGATGGGGGGGAGGGGCAAGAGGATGGGGAGGGGATGGACAAAGGGATGGGATGGGGCAAGATGGGAGGGGGGGGATGGGGGAAGATGGATGAGGGGAGGGAAAGAGGGGGTGGGAGGGGACAAATGGGAGGGATGGGTGGGACAAAAGGGGGGGATGGGATGGGAAAGAGGGGTGGGATGGGGTGACAAGAGGGAGGGTGGGAGGGGGTGGGAGGGGATGGAGGGGGCAAATGGGGGGGAGGGGGGGATGGAGGGGGCCCAAAATGGGGTGGGGTGGGGTGGACAAGGAGGGGTGGGACAAATGGGATGGGATGGGGGGGGCCAAATGGGATGGGGGGGGACAAAGGGGGGGGGGGGATGGGGGGGGACAAATGGGATGGGGTGGGGTGGGACAAAGGGAGGGAGGGATGGGATTGGACAAAATGGGATGGGGGGGGAGGGAGGAGACAAGGGATGGGAGGGGATGGGAGGAGACAAGGGGTGGGGGGGATGGATGGACAAGATGGGGGGGAGGGTGGGATGGGATGGGACAAGATGGGGGGAGGGGGTGGGATGGGACAAGATGGATGGGATGGGACAAGAGGGTGGAGGGAGGAGACAAAGGGATGGGGCAAGATGGGATGGGGGGAACAAGATGGGGTGGGGGTTTGGAGGAGACAAGATGGGTGGGAGGGAGGAGACAAGATGGGATGGGATGGGAGGAGACAAATGGGGTGGGATGGGGTGGGACAAGATGGGGTGGGATGGGGGGACAAGATGGGATGGTTTGGGGGGAAACAAAGATGGGATGGGGGGAGACAAATGGGAGGGGGGGAGAGACAAGAGGGGGGGGAGGGACAAGATGGGGTGGGATGGGGGGAGACAAATGGGATGGACAAGATGGATGGGGGCAACAAGATGGATGGGGGTGGGAGAGACAAGATGGGATGGGGTGGGAGGAGACAAATGGGATGGGATGGGAGGAGACAAGATGGGATGGGACAAGATGGGATGGGAGCAGACAAGATGGGATGGGATGGGAGGAGACAAGATGGGATGGGATGGGAGGAGACAAGATGGGATGGGACAAGATGGGATGGGAGGAGACAAGATGGGATGGGATGGGAGGAGACAAGATGGGATGGGATGGGACAAGATGGGATGGGATGGGACAAGATGGGATGGGACTGGACGGGACGGTCAGAGTGAAATGATCCGTCTGAATAGTAAAGTCGAACAGGATAGTGTGTCACACTCTTTAGCGTGTAACGAGGATAGCGTAGCGCAAGTTACCATGTAGTGAAAAACGGTTTGAAACCAGAAACTAACACGACGCTATAGCCGAGTGGTTAAGACCGTTCGACTTCAATCCTAGGAGTCCATGACGTCGTGGGTTCCAATCTCGGCAACGACGTCTGGTGAATTAAAGGTGGAGATTTTTTTTTTTAACCATCTTCCCAGGTCAACTTCAAGGG
Source organism: Rapana venosa (assembly GCA_028751875.1). Classification (NCBI taxonomy): domain Eukaryota; kingdom Metazoa; phylum Mollusca; class Gastropoda; order Neogastropoda; family Muricidae; genus Rapana; species Rapana venosa. The sequence continues at coordinate 40,201,681 of CM054165.1, forward strand.
CAGACCTGCCAGTGCCTGTATTTCTGTCGTGTATATTATATAATTATACACATGCAGAAGATTAAATAGGCACGTTAAAGATCCTAGCATTAAAGTCAGGGTTTGATGGGTTCATCATCATCATCATCATCAGACCCGTGACCTTGGCGGTCGTGGGGAGACACGAAAGACGATGCCGTGGTAAGCCTCCTCCATCCATCTCGGTCCTGGGCTCTGCGCAGTAGTGCCGAGTCATTCATCCTGGTCCATTCTCTGATGTTGTCCATCCATGACTTGTTCTGTCTTCCCCTCTTTTTCTGCCACCTTCCAGTGTTCCCTGCAGTACTGTTTTTGGCAGAGTGTTGTTGATGGGTTACGGAAACACGAACATGCCCAGCATACATTCATGAAGTCGGAATGTGGCTACCTTCATGGTGGGTAAAAACGGTCGCATACGCAAAATCTCACCCTTGGTGAACCTCAAATCTCTAACCGAGGAACTGGGAAAAAACCACCCACAACAAACTACGATGGTCACGGGAAGAGGAATAAAAGCACACTAAAAAGAAGAAAGGAGAAAGAAAGGAAGACCAAAAGCAACGTGGAGGAGGAGGACTGTAGAAAGTGAGATGAAGGCCATGCAGCAGCACTCTTGGGGATCAGTGACTAGGTTGGCCCAGGATAGGCAGGAGTGAAGGAAGCGCTTTGTTGCTGCCCTACACACCACTGGGTGTAATGGGTAATGATGATGATGAAAAAGAAGTAGGTAACATCACCAACATCAACTATGATACACCAAACAACATCAAAATCGAAGTTAGTTTTAAAACAAAACCACGCAGGTTGTGAGTGTGATAGTAAAAAAAACAACAACACCAAACCAAAAAAAAAAAGCAACAAAAAAACAACCAACCGTACACACACACACACACACACACACACACACACACACACACACACACACACGAAGGAGGGTGGGGGGGGGGGGTGGGGAAAAGGGGGATGCTAAAAAAAATCCAAAAAAAAAAAATCAAGCGTCACACTCGTGCATTGTGGCGTCACGCCGCGTGACGTCACGGTGTGTGACGTCACGCGTGACCACTTACGTCCTTCGTCTCCTCACTGGGAGAGGAGTCTGCAGAGGGTCGGTGTCTGAATCTATTGCGATTGATGACCACTGAAAGAACATGCATGCACACACACACACACCCAGCGTTATACGAATGGCCACCCACCCCTTCAAGCCTGTACCCCTCCTGTCATTTATTTTAGTCTTTTATTTCCACGATAATGGAATAAGCACACTCGCGTGCTTTTATTCTTTTTTTTTTTTACATCCAGTCCCTGTGTGTATGCAGTTTTGTCAAAATGTTGTCATCCGTTCCTGATGGCCTGTTCTTCCTTAAAGCGGAACGGGTTTTAACGTGTGCGCAAGATGTTCTGCGTGCGTTCGCACATGGGACCTCGGTTTACTGTCTCACCCGAAGGACTTTTTTGGGGTGTAGAGTTTTCTAGCAGCATTCTTAGCTTTGATTGATTTGCTTTCTTACGTACTTGCTGTTTTCCATAACAAAGCAGAAAATAAATAAAAGAATAAAAAAGGAAAATAAAAAAAACCCAACCAGCCAAATAACGAATAACTTCTCTCATTCCCACCCATCTCCCATAAACCTGCAACCCCCCCCCCCCCCCCCTTCCTCTCATCTCTAAACAACAGTTTCAATTTGTACTGATCTGACCTGACACCAGGATCAGAAATCATCCGCATACACACTGATTTATGTTCGTGGCACTTACAGATAGTTTTCACGATGAACAACAATGAATTGAAAAAGAAATAGACAATTAAAAGAAGAAGAAGGAGAAAAGAAGAAGAAGAAGAAGAAGAAGAAGAAGAAGAAGAAGAAGAAGAAGAAAAAGAAGAATGAGAAAAAGAAGAATGCAAAGAATGCGAAGAAGAAGAAGAAGAAGAAAAAGAAGAAGAAAAAAGATGATGAGATGAAGAAGAAAGGTTTAATTGTTATCCCAGAACAGAAAAAAGTCCCCTAAACTTAAAAAAAGGATACCCACCACCACTACCACCACCACAAGAGAACCCCCCTCCCCCCCCCCCCCCACACACATACACAACAAATCCAAACACCATTACACAGAAATAAAACCTGTGGTTTTTTTCCAACCTTGCAAGACATTATTTTGCCTCGGTGTTACCATTATTTTTTTTCTTTATTCCCTTGTGCTCTCTCGTTCTTTCTTACCGCCTACTTTTCTTTTTCATGTATTTCTCTCTATTTTCCCCCCCCACATTTTGTTCCTACCTTCCAATTACAAAATGTCTGAGTGCAGTGACTTTTTGAAGGAAGACTTTAAAACTAATGTTTGCTGTCTTCTTCTTCTCTCGTTCGCTTTTTACACCGTCAGATGTGTTTTGGGAGAAATAGTGACATGTTCTTTCCAGCTCCTCTCGTGGGCCGTACAGCTTGGTTTGCAGGGTTATTATCTCCGTCAGCCACACCATCTTCCTCAGGTCGCTGTATAGCGTGCTGCACCTCTGAAGGATGTGTTCGCCAGTCTGGTTTTCTTTGCCACAGGCACACAGGGGAGAGGGAACGAGTTTCAGATATCTGTTGTCAAAGGTGGGTTTTTTGTTTTTTTTAAAGTTCCACTTTTAGGGTTTGAACAAATTGATGTATAACAGCTGCCAAATGTGTAAAGATTGACCCTTTTCATTGCTGTTGAGCACACTGTAAGCTCTTAGCTTGTTTTTTGCTCTAGTGTAAGTGTGTGTATGTGTATGATTTTTCGAATAACATTTTGTTTAAGCCAATAATCTTTTAAAAAAACCAAACTTTTCTGTCAATTTAGGACATTCTTTTCTGTTCTCGTGCATTTGGAATATTTCAAGTTGTTGAGATAAGCATAATATAAATTCAATTACTGCCCTTAACAGCTCAAAGCTTGATCGATTGACTGAATCATCAAATGATTATTTAATTGGTTGATTGATTAAGTGATTGGCCAGCTGCTTGGTTGGATGGGTGAATGAGCAAGCAAATGAGTGATAACTGATTGGATTGATTGACTGGCTGGCTAACTGACGGACTGACTGATTGACTGATTGATTGATTGATTGATTGATTGACTGACTGACTGCCTGATAAACTCATTACTTGGATTTAGTGAATTAATAACTTTCGCACCATCTAACTCTGACATCGAACAGAGGGACCAGTCGATTCCTTAGTTGAGTTACTGATCTTTTACGCCGGACAAAATCTACCCGACCTACCATGCAATTGTCTGATTTGATCATTGATCTTTCGCGTCAATTAAAATCTACCCGTCTAATAACATTTAATGCTCTAATTTCATGATTGGTCTTACACCCCGACTGGAATCTACCCGATTAACTGATCAGTCACCTGATTTAATGGTTCATCTTTTACGTCAACTGAACCATCTCCGACTACCCATGTAACCACTTGATTTGATAACTGACTTTTCACGTCAGCTAACATCTACCCAACTAACCAGACAACTACTTGATTTAATAATTGATCTTTCACGTCAACTGAAATCTACCCGACTAACCAGTTAATGACATGATTTAATGATTGATCTTTCACGGCGACTGAAATCTACCCCACTAGCCATTCAACGACCTAATTGATTTAATGACTGATCTTTCACGTCAAATGAAATCTACCCAACTAACCACTCAACGACCTAATCGATTTAATGATTGATATTTCACGCGAAAACTAAAAATGTATTTAGATTTAATCTACACGACCAATTATTCAACAATCTGATTTTAGCAATACATCTTTCACGTCAACTGAAATCTAGAGACTAATAACCATCCAATCACCTGATTCCATTTTTTTCACATATTTTTTAAAAAATTGTGTTGTTGTTACAAATACATAATATACACATGACAAGTATTATCGATAACAATAAACGTTAACAAGTAGTAGTGGCATATTCGCGAATGCGCTGCAATACTGTACATAACGGAAAATAATAATAATAATAATAATAATAACAATAACAACAATAATAATAATAATAGTAATAATAATAATAATAATTTTTAAAAAAAAATTTAAAAATGGAATTTATATAGCGCTGTATCTTACACTTTACAAACAGATAGCTCGTGTAGTGTAGACACGTGGTTGAATTGATTCAATGATTGGGCTGTCACGCCGTAGCTGAACACTGACCTCGTTTCTTCTCTCGGGGCTGGACAAGGAAGCCGGTGTCCACGTGCTGGTGGCAGGATTCGCAGGGCCGAGTGTTCAAACCTTGGGTCTCCTTGGGCGTCAGCCACTCCCCGACAAAACTCCCCTCCCCACACATAGGGCACTCCGTACGGCGCTCCACCAGGACTCCTAACACACACACACACACACGCACACGCATACGCACGCACACGCACGCATACGCACACGCATACGCACACGCAGACACACACACACACACACACACACACACACACACACATGTCATTTGAACATTTATTGGCCGATAATGTGGTTATGAGGGGAAGACGGAACAAGTCATGGATGGACAACATCAGAGAATGGACCAGGATGAATGGCTCGGCACTGCTGCGCAGAGCCGAGGACCGAGATGGATGGAGGAGGCTTACCACGGCATCGTCTTTCGTGTCTCTCCCACGACAGCCAAGGTCACGGGTCTGATGATGATGATGATGATGATGATGATGATGATGATGAATGTGGTTATGTTAGAGTTAGTTAGTTGTTTAGTTAGAAGCCCTGTTGGCAAACTTTTGTAATTGTTCTTGCCGCAGTTTAAGCTGTTCAATGCCTCCCCCCCCCCCCCACCCCCTCATCCCCGTCCCTCCCATAATTTAATCATTTTTTTTTCTTTTATCTCGTGCACAGACACTAATAGGTAAACACACACACCCACACACACACATACACACACACACACACACCCACACACACACACACACACAACACAACCACACACACACACACACATACACACACACACACACACACACCACACACACACACACCCACCCACACACACACACGCACACACTCAATCGTCTGATATCACTTTTTGGTGGAAGGACGTTAAACTGAAGAACTACTACTACTACATACATGCACGCGCTTGGCTGTATCGATAAATGACCTTCACCTGTGTATCCTTGCAGCAGTTCCTCAAAGTCCATGAGGAGAGGCAGGAGGAGGTTCCACATGGAAGAGGCAGGGGTCTGGTCACTGGTGTCTTCGCTGTTGTCTCGGACCTGTCAGTGGACAGAGAGGGGTGGGGAGGAGGGGCGGGGGAAGGGGGAAGGGGGGGGGGTGAGGACGAAGAGGATGAAAGAAACGGTCGGATGTCGCTTTTAGGACTGGCAATAGTGTGTGTCGGAGCACTCGCTTTCCCCCAGCCAAGTTAAGCAGCGTCGAGCGTGGTTACCAGTTGGATGGGTGACCGTTTGCGCGCCTTGGCTTCAGTACAGTTCCCCCAGTTCACCCAGCTGTAAATGGGTACCTGCCCTCTTTAGGGTCAGGAAGGTAAAGCGCGAGGGAGAGGAGATGGGCGCCGCCCTCACTATGCTGGCCCCTAGAGAAGTGAGGTCTCTGACGCCTCGCTCCCCTACGACCTTATAGGTTATGGGACTTCCTTTACCTTTTACCTAATAGTGTGTGTGTGTGTTGTGTGTGTGTGTGTGTGCGTGTGCGCGCGTGTGTGTGTGTGAGTGAGTGTGTGTGCGTGCGTGCGTGCGTGCGTTCGTGCGTGTGTGTGTGTGTGTGTGTGTGTGTACGCGTGCGTGTGTGTGTGTGTGTGTGTGTGTATGTGTGTGTGAGAGAGCATGAAAATCAACTACATGTATGAAGAAATAGCTTCCTGCTCCAACATCCAAGACATAGATACAACACGCACGTGGTTGTGTAATCACACATATACACACACACACGCGCGCGCGTGCGCGCACACACACACACACACACACACTTTCTCTCTCTACTCTCTCTCTCTCTCTCTCTCTCTCACACACACACAGACAGACAGAGCCCCAATCAACCACCAAACCAACCATCCAACCAAAAAATTAATAATAACAACTCAGAACAACTGAGGTATAGGGTTTCATACCTTAACAACCTCCTTTGGGAATGCCGGGGTGCATGTAAGTATAACCAACACACCCTCCTTTTGGGAAACTCTCTTATAATAATAATAATAATAATAATAATAATAATAATAATAATAATAATAATGATAATAATAATAATAATAATAATAACTGGAATTTATATAGCGCTGTATCTTGCACAGACAAAATCAAAGCGCTTGCACTCAGCTCATTCTTACACAGTCATACAACCAACAGCAAGTAACAGTTCCAACAAGTCCAAAGTCCAAGCATAAGGCTTGCAGCTTCCTTATGCTTGCAGAGCCCTGCTTCTTTCAGAACTGTACTATTTTGTAGGATGGCCAGCAGTGCCAGAGTGGGATACTTAGCGACCTCAGTCCTGGATCTCTCCGTTGGGACTGTACCCTCAATGACAACAACTGGAAAATTCTTTTCTGGGAATTCCCTCTTTTCTATCCTGCAACATTTTCTGCCTTTGTTTCTTTCATTTTTTCCTGTTACTGACACTTCCTTCTTGCCTATTTTCGGACTTCTTGTCCTTCTCCTGCCTACCACCCCCCCCCCCCCCCCCCCCCCCCCCCCCCCCTCCTCTCCTCCCCCAAAGACTCAAAAGATAACAATTCTCTCCCACGCCAATGTCAGATGGACTGGAACCGACTTGTCAGGTGTAGTGCAGCGCACTTTTGCTTATATGAAAGACGTCAATAGTTGTTGTCTGAGAGTTCGAGGACGATGAGGAAGAAGAAGAATACTTAAAACAGAAAGAAGAACTCACCTGTATCATAAAGAGATGCGTAGCATTGCTTTAGGATTGTATTATGCCAATCATTGGGCGTTTATTTTTAGGGTTGCCCACAGAGCCAAAGTGGGATGACTTGCTGTTATCACAGTCTCAAAATCGGATAGCCCCACTGGGACTATAGTATAACCCCCCAAATCCCCAAACTCACCTCAAATCTGACAATGACACTCCCGCTTCCTTCACCCTCTGTGGGTCTTCTCCTTCTCCGATTGGCTCGTTCCCTGCTAAGCTCCGCCCCCTCGCCTGTCTGTTCCCCTTCGCCCCGCCTACTGACAGTACGGCTTCCCCCATTGGTCACACCACGGCGGTTTACACCGTTCTGATTGGCTGAGAGTTTTTGGATTCCACGTGATGCACTTCCTTTTCTTCTGCGTCTTCGTCCAGTTCATCTATAGTGTCCGGCATGTCCAGATCATGTTCCAAATGTTTCAGAGATCTGTGTTTGGTCATTCCGCGTGCGTAAGAATCACTGTCGTCACTGTCAAAGCTTTCAGCACTGTCATGACGAATGAGGGGGAGACTGTGACGCAATGGGGAGTCAGACTCTGACACAGGTGTCTTTTCTGGTGTCACAGCAGCTGGTGAGGCCATCACCTGGCCGTTCTCTTTGGGATTTTTTGCTGGTTTGTCCATCATGTTTCTAGACAGCATGATCTTGTCCTCCTCGTCAGTGTCATCATCATCATCATCATCCACATCCAATTCTTGAGCGCCTTCGCGGAAATACATCAACTTCAGCTGCACTTTTTCCTCATTGTGACGCGCGTATATCCCTCCGCCCCAATGGGTCAGGAAGGTCAGCTTGTGCTTCTCGGCATGCGCGCGCACAGTCATCAGCTCGAACAAGCCCGGGGGCATGTAACAGGGGAACTGGAAGTACACGGCAAGATGGCGCCGGTCTCGCAGCTGACCCCACTGCTGCCGGAAGGAGGTGGGTTCTGCGCAGGTCCGGAACCAGGGGATGAGGAGTTTGTTGAGGATGGGGGCGCCTTCCGGGTCCTTCTCGGCGCTGTAGGTGTAGCTCTGCTGGCGGGGAGAGCGTTTGCTGACCGGGTAGCCCATCTCCAGGCTCTCGGCCAGGATTTGCAAAACCTGTGTGTAGGGTTGGGATGGAGCAGGAGGGACGGTTAGAGAGAGTGTGGAGGTTTGTTGTGGGTTGTGGGGTTTTTTTGGAGAGAGAGAGAGAGAGAGAGAGAGAGAGAGAGAGAGAGAGAGAGAGAGTGTGTGTGTGGTATAGACTAAGGCATTGGAGAACGTCAATGAGGTAAATGATGGTGTGTGAGATGATGGTGATGATGAGGTAAATGATGGTATATGATGATGATGGTGGTACTGATGGTGATGAGGAGGAGGAGGAGGAGGTAAATGATGGTATATGATGATGATGGTGATGGTGATGATGGTGATGGTGATGATGATGATGATGATGATGGAGATGATGAGGAGTAAATGATGGTATATGATGGTGATGATGATGGTGATGATGGTATATGATGGTGATGAGATAAATGATGGTATATGATGATGGTGATGATGATGAGGTAAATGATGGTAGATGATGATGATGATGATGATGAGGAGGATGAGGAGGAGGAGGAGGAGGAGGAGGAGGAAAATGATGGTATAGGATGATGTTGATGATGATGATAATGATGATGGTGGTGATGATGATGATGATGATGATGAGGAGGAGGAGGAGGTGGAGGAGGTAAATGATGATGATGAGGTAAATGATCGTATATGATGAGGGTGATGATGATGATGAGAGGAGGAGGAGGAGGAGGGTAAATGGTGGTATATGATGATGATGAGGTTGATGATGGTGATGATGATGATGATGATGATGATGATGATGTAAATGATGGTATATGATGATAATGATGATGATGATGTTAATGATGATGAGGAGGAGGTAAATGATGGTATATAATAATGATGATGATGATGATGAGGAGGAGGAGGAGGAGGAGGAGGATTATGATGAGGATGGTGTTGATGATGATTGAACCAATTAGACAAAGATTATAATGGTGATAATGATGGTGATGGTCATGATAAGAAGGTAAATGATGATGATGATGATGATAATGTTTATATGAAGAATAAGAATAATAACAACAATAATGATAATATTGATAGTAACCATGGTAAGAATAATAATAATGATTATGATGATGATGATGATGATCATGATCATGATGGTGATGATGATGATGATGATGATGATGACGACGATGATGATGATTATGATGATAAAAAAATAATAATAACAACAACAGTGATGGTAGTAGTAATTATGATAGCAGCAGCAGCAGCAGTAGAAGTAGTAGTAGTGGTAGTAATGGTACTACTACTACTACTACTACTACTTCTACTACTACTACTACTACTACTACGAATTCGACGACTACTACTACAGAAAATTTTGCGTACACGTTAAAACCTGTTCCGCTTTGCGGAAGAGTAGGCCATCGTGTGCCCGTGGGAACGGATGACAAAATTTACAAAACCACGTACACACTAGATGTGAAAAAGCACATAAATGCTTCCTCCATTATCCTCAAAATATAATAAAAATGATAATACCAATAATATAAGAAAAGAATAAAATAAACACACATTCACATACACACAACCAACTGTATCTGCCCTCTCCCTCCACACACTCTTTTCTTCCCTCCCTCCCCACCCTCCAACACCACCCTCCCCCTCCCACAATCACCACACACAGTTCCCCACCCCCACTCTACCCACACACCCTTCACCACCACCACCACCACCACCCTCCACCACCACACCACCACCACACTCCTCCACACCCCAACTCCATCACCACCACCACCCTTCACAACCACACACCCCACCACCACCCACCACCACCCACCACCACCCACCTACCCCCCCACCACTCCCACCCTCCACCACCCACCTACCCCTCACCCCAACCACTCCCAACCCATCCCCCTTCCCTCCCCCAACCCCTGGGGACTGGATGTAAAAAAAAAAAGCACATAAGTGCTTATTCCATTATCCTCGGTACAAAAAAACAATAAAAAATTTAAAAAATAATTAAAACCTCCCCAATCCATACCCCCCACCCCCAACCCACCCCCACCCCATCCCACCATCCCCCTCTCTCCCAAACACCCCCTCCTATCCCCCCATCCAACCTCCCTCCCCTCCCCCCCCCCTCTCCAATCCCCCCCCCCCCCCCCAACCCATCGTGGATCGGTGGTCTAGAGGTAACGCGCCTGTCTAGAATGCGAAAAGTCGGGTCGGGTGTGTGCGTGGTTCGTATCCCATTTGGGCCCGAAATTTTTCCCCATCCATTAGACCATGAGTGGTGGTCTGGGGCGCTAGTCTTTCGGATGAGACGATAAACCGAGGTCCCGTGTGTTATACACATTTTTCAGCGCACGTAAAAGAACCCACGGCAACAAGAGAGTTGTCCCGGGGCAAAATTCTTAGACAAAAAACCACTCTGATAGGGAAACAAAACACAGTTGCCGACCAAAAGAAAAAAAAAGGGGTGGCGCTGCTCTTGTGGCGTTGACGCGCTCTCCCCGGGGGGGGGGGGAGAGAGCAGCCTGAATTTCACGCAGAGAAATCTCATGACTTAAAGTGGTATAAAATATTAAAAAAATAAATAAATAAATAAATAAATAAAAAGACCAAAACAAAACTCACCTCTCCAGTGTAACCATGGACGTCAGCAGGCATCAGAGACACCAGCAGAGCTTTCAACAGCTCCCTGTCCACCACCCCCTCCTCCTCCACCTCCTGCTTCAAGCGATCGAAACGCGAGGGCGTGAACCCTATGACCTTGAGTGTGTCATCGGGGGTGAAGGTCAGAGCCTCGAGGTCGTGGCGGAAGAACTGTCGGAGGACGTCGAAGAGCCAAGAAGGGCGCAGGAAGACCAGGCCTTTGAGGGAAGGAACGTTGGCGAACCACAGGACCTGGGAATTGAAAACAAAAAGAAAAATGGTTAGAAATTTTAAAACAAATGAATTTGTGTGTCAAAGTCAAAGTCAAACTTTTAGTTTCAGATGGTACATTGAATAAGCAATGCATTTGCTTTTTTTCCATCAAGCCATCTATCTAAAGAAAAAAAAGCGAGAAAAAAGGATAATGTATATGCAGGCATAGAATAAAAAACCTAATCTATGGTAAACTATACAAATCAAACAAGAAAAGACAATAACGTATGCATATATGGAATTAAAAACAAAACATAAAACCCAGAAAAATATTAAACCATACAATTCAAATAATTCAAAAATCTTGAAAAAGAATATCCATCACAGTACAAACGAACAAGCAACAAAGAAAAACCAAACCAAAACAAACAAAGAAGACAAAACACAAAAAAAACACACACAAAAAAACACCAACTACTTCCCTCCCCCCCCCCTCCCCCCTCACACACACATACACACACAAATATTCAACCATACAAACAACTGAATAAAACAAAACAAAAAGAAGAATCAACAAGAACAACCACAACAAGCAAATAAACAATCAAACAAACACAAACATAGTACACAACAACAACAGCGACAATAACTAACATAGGACAAGAATAACAGCCAAGACAAATGAAGAACAATATAGAACTAACAAAAGACGAGAAAAAGTGTGTGTGTGTGTGTGTGTGTGTGTGTGTGTGTGTGTGTGTGTGTGTGTGTGTGTGTGTGTTTTGTGGTGGTAGTGGTGGGGTTGGGTAGGGTTTGGTTTGGGGGTTTTTGGTGGGTGGGTGGGTGGGGAGATAGGGGCGGGGGTAGGGGGGGGGGGAGGAGTATTTTTGGCGGTGTGTGTGAATCAGAACCAGAATCAGAAGACTCTATTAAGTCAATACAAGACTTCTTTGACACCAACCCTAAACGTCTTCAACATTTCCTAAAAGATGGAGATTCTTAAGATGTTAATGTAATTCGTCTATGACCTTGCTCTTCTGGAATTTAAAAAAAAAGTTTCACGTACATATCGGATCATGTCTAACAGATAGTCCTCGGTGTTGAATAACTTACTCACATTCTTGTTATTGGTGTCGTTCTTGAACAACTTACTCACATTCTCGTTATTGGTGTGTGTGTGTGTGTGTGTGTGTGTGTGTGTGTGTGTGTGGTGTGTGTGCGTGTGTGTGTGTGTGAGAGAGAGGGAGAGAGAGAGAGAGAGAGAGGAGAGAGAGAGAGAGAGAGAGAGAGAGAGAGAGAGAGAAGAGAGACTCAGAATCGAAACCAGACGTTTCATACATGCCCCTCACCCCCCCCCCCCCCACCCCTCATCCACCCCTTCAATTCCTACAACCAGTATTTTCTTTTCTTCTGCTATCAATGTGATCAAAGTTATGGAAGCAGAGACTTTTTTTATGTGCTCTATATTTCATTCATTCAGTTTATTCTTTCCATTATTTATTCGTTCATTTTCTCTCTCTCTCTCTCTCTCTCTCTCTCTCTCCTTTTCTCTCTCTCTCTCTCTCTCTCTCTCTCTCTTTCTCTCTCTCTCTTCCTTTCTCTCCCCTACCCCCCTCTCTTTCTCCCTTCTCTGTCTGTCTGTATGTATGTATGTCTCTCTCTTTCTCTCTCTCATATTGCGATACTAAGTCATTTTTTGTGACTGACTTTTTTGTTATACAAAAATATTTTGTCGTTACTATTGACTCCCCCCCCCCCACCCCGGACCAGAATACTAAGCAGTTCGGCAACCCCCTTCATGTATAGGCCAATGGCCTTTTCTCTCTCTCTCTCTCTCTCTCTCTCTCTCTCTCTCTCTCTCTCTCTCGGATGTCCTTCGGATGAGACTATAAACCGAGGTCCCGTGTTCGAACGCATGCAGAACATCTTGCGCACGCGTTAAATCCTGTTCCGTTTTTCGGAAGAGTAGGCCATGGTGTGCCGGTGGAAACAGATGACAAAATTGACAAAACTGCATACACACGGGGACTGGATGTAAAAAACCACATGAGTGCTTATTCCATTACCCTCGATATAAAAAAAAGAATAAATAAATACATAAATCTCTCTCTCTCTCTTCAGTCCACTCTCTCTCTCTCTCTCAACCCCCCCCCCCCTCTCTCTCTCTCTCTGTCCCTCTCAGTCTCCCTTCTCTGTCACTCCACCCACTCTCTCTCTCTCACCCCCTCCCCCTTTCTCTTTCTCTTTCCCTACCCGTCTGTCTCTCCCGCAACACCACCACCCCCCCACCCCCCATCTCCTACCTGCCCTGCCACCATCACCCCCCCCCCCTCACTCCCCCCCCTACCCCTCACCCCCCCCCCCCACCCCACCCGACCCCTACCCCCCTCTCACACTCACTTTTCCACTCTCATGCAGGTACTGAGTGATGGAGTTGAGCAGGTGCTTCATCCCGAATCGTTGAGTCACCTCCTCGGAAAACACCTCCCACCTCATCACCGGCACCACCATCACGTTCCCCTTCTCCTCCACCCAGTTCTCCACCTCCACCCAGAAGGTGGGGATCACGCGCATGACGTTAGGAAACAACTTCCGCTCGTTGGCTAACACCTCGATGGCTTCCTTCAGCTTGTCGAAGCCGGAGAAGGTTTTGCAGCTGGTGGGAATCACATCTGTCTGCACGGTGAACTTTGCCTGCAGCAGCTTCATGTACGCTTTCAACTGTTCGGACAGCGTAGGGGAGATCACCGGGCGTTTTTCGATCTCTTTGATCCGAGATTCGATCAGCGTTTGGCGGAATTGCAAATGGCTGGCCAGTTTCTCGCGCACTTCTCGTGTGACTTGCGTGACGCGTTTGGCGGGAACTTTGTCGGCTTTGGTGCCCACGAGAATGACGACCAGTTTGTTGGTTTTGGCGATCATCCAGTCAAACCAGGACCCCACCTGCAACAGAGGATGTCGTTAGCGTTGATTTACCTGTGTGTGTGGTCAGCATCACTGTCGTCTTCGTCGCTTTATGGTAAGGTCTGTCCCACCTGTGACTAGATCAGACGGGCTGTCCAAAATCGTACTGCAGGGAACATGTGCAGGGGAAGAGAAGGCGAGGCAGACAGAGGAAGAAATGGGCAGACAACAACATCGCTGAATGGACAGGGAAAAGAGCTTCTCCACAACCCAGGCACTTGCCCACAACCGCCCCCGCAAAGGGAGCCAGCTGGTGCAACGTTCGTCACTGCAGTGCCCCTACGACCCCGGAGGGGGGTTATGGGAGCAGATGAGATGAGATGAGATGTCTCCCCGAGGGCATCACCAAGTTCTGTGTTAGCCCCTACACCCGATGCTAATGACAGCATCCTTCTTCTTCCTCTGCTTTGGTCTTTAGGGGGGACGGGATAGCCTAGTGGTTAGAACATTGCGCTGGCAATCTGACGACCCGGATTCCATTCCCGTTCAAGGGGGATATTTCCCCCTGGAGTTAACATCAGTGCAGACTCCTCCACTCTCCCCAAAAGTCCTTCGGATGAGACTATAAACCGAGGCCCCGTGTGTGCGAACGCACGCAAAACATCTTGCGCACACGTTAAATCCTGTTCCGCTTTTCGTAAGAGTAGGCCATTGCGTGTTGGTGGGAACAGATGACAGAATTGACAAAACCGCATACACACGGGGACTGGATGTAAAAAAGCACAAATCTATTTTTTTTAAACCCCACCCAAACCCCAAACAAATCTATAAAAACAAAAAGAAAAAACCTAAACAATTCTTTAAAAAAGAAAAAAACACCACCAAACAAATCTTTAAAAAAATATCCCCCCCCCCCTCCCCCAACAAACCTAACAAAACCCAAAGAAAAAAAACCCCACTCCAAACATACCTCACAAGACAAAAGAGAGAACAAAATAACCCTCAAAATAAAGTAAAACCCAAAAAAAAAATCCCAACTCAAAACAAAACAAACAACCCACAACGAAAAAAACCGAACTGATGTCCATGTTCGAAAAGTAAAATAACATAAGCCGAAGTTCGCTCCAAGGGCGGCAACTGGTGGGGAGTGGTTTACCTGTTGGTGGAAGAGTTGCGGGGAGTAGTCGGGGATGCTGAAGGTGAGGATGGTGATGGCGGGCTGCTCGTGGAACAGGTAGTGGGGATACAGGTAGAAAGGATCCCCGCAAAAATCCCACAGACACAGGTTGAGGGATTTACCTGCACACACACATACACACACATGCACACGCGCGTGCGCATGCACGTACACAGACAAGCGCACGCACGCGCACAGACACATAGACACACGTGCGCATGCACACACAGACACAACACACATACATACACAACACACACACACACAACACAACACATACACACATACACAACACACACATACACAACACACACATACAGCACACACACAACACATACACAACACACACACACACACAACAGACACAGAGTCAAAATAATCCCCCCAAAAAGAGGAGGAGGAGGAGGAGGAAGAAGGAAGAAGAATTGCGAAGAAGAAGAAGAAGAAGAAGAAGAAGAAGAAGAAGAAGAAGAACAAGAAGAAGAAGAAGAAGAAGTAGAAGAAGAAGAACAAGAACAAGAAGAAGAAGAAGAAGAAGAAGAAGAAGAAGAAGAAGAAGAAGAAGAAGAAGAAGAAGAGCAGAAGAAGAAGAAGAAGAAGAAAAGAAGAAGAATAAGCAGAAAAATGCGAAGAAGAAGAAGAATGCGAAGAAGAAGAAGAATGCGAAGAGGAAGAAGAAGAATGCGAAGAGGAAGAAGAAGAATGCGAAGAAGAAGAAGAATGCGAAGAAGAATGCGAAGAAGAAGAAGAAGAATGCGAAGAATGCGAAGAAAAAAAAGTAGAAGAAAAAGAAGAAGAAGACGAAAAGCAGCAACAACTTTAGTATAACAACAACAACAATAACAACAAAAACAACAACAGCAACCACTACCAATTGCAAGAACAGTCATAACCTAGTTAAGGGGTAGGGGGTGGTTAGCCTAGTGGTTAGAGCATTTCCCTCGTAATCTGACGGCCCGGGTTCGAGCCACCACGGAGGCAATGCCCGTTTTAGGGATTTTTCTCCTGAAGGGAATACGAGTACCGACTCCACTCCCCGAACAGTCCTTCGGATATGACCTATATAAACCCCGAGACCTCGTGTGCAAACGCACGCAGGATGTCTTGCCCCCACATTAACAAATCCCATTCCACCTTTCTCAAGAGTAGGCGACCATTTCGTGCCCGTAGGTAGGCACAGACGAAAAAATTAAAGAAGAAAAAAGAAAAAAGAAAACCGCATTCACCCAGGTGATGGTGTTTGGACACAATGTCCGAAGGCAAAATGCGGCTACCTTTGTGGTAGGTAAAATCGGTAAAAGGTAAAGGTAAAGGTGTCCCATAACCTATGAGGTCGTAGGGGAGCGAGGCGTCAGAGACCTCACTTCTCTAGGGCCAGCATATTGAGGGCGGCGCCCATCTCCTCTCCCTCACTGCTTTACCTTCCCTGACCTTAAAGTGGACAGGTACCCATTTACAGCTGGGTGAACTGGGGGAACTGTAGTGAAGCCAAGGCGCGGTAAACAGTCACCCATCCAACTGGTAACCACGCTTGACGCTGCTTGACTTGGCTGGGGGGGAAAGCGAGTGCTCCGACCACTGAGCTATCCCGTCCCCAAGGTAAAAACGGTAGTATACGCAAAACCTCACCATTGGCGAACCTCGAGAGTTCTAGAGAAGAAATGAAAAAACCCACAAAACCAACCCCAAAACCAAACAACCCCAAAACAAAGAAGTAAAAAATAAACAACCCTCCACCCTCCCCCAAACCCCTGTTCAACGGCTTGATCCCTCCGGGATAGAGATACCGGGAAGGGGGGGGGGGGGGGAACTGCTGTCAGTATAAACAGCATCCCCACCTTCTGGAAATTCTGCACTAGGAATTCCCTCCTTTCTATCCCTCTCCTTGGGTCTGTCTTGCTCCTTTTCTTCCTGTCACCACCTCCTTCCTGTCTTATTTTCTGCCTTCTTGGTCCATTTTTTTGCCCCCACCCCCACCAGAAAGACTTAAAAGATAATAATTTATTCTCTCCCACTGCCGAAGTCGGATGCGCTGGGCCTGTCTTGTCAGGCGTTTAACGGCAGCAGCGCAACGCTCACATGACAGACAATAGTTGGTGTCTGAGCGTTCGAGGAGAAAGAAGAAGAATGCAAAGAAGAGGAATGGAAAGAAGAATAAAAAAAGAAGAAGAAGAAGAAGAAGAAGAAGAATGTGAAGAAGAAGAATATGCAAAAAAGAATTGCGAAGAAGAATTGCGAAGACGAATTGAAGAATAATGCAAAAAAAGAAGAAAATGCAAAGAAGAAGAGAAAGAAGTATGCAAAGAAGAAGAACAATGCAAAGAAGAAAAAGAAGAAGAAAAAGAAGAAGAAAAAGAAGAAGAAGGATGCGAAGAAGAAGAATGCGAAGAAGAAGAATGCGAAGAAGAATGCGAAGAATGCGAAGAAGAAGAAGAATGCGAAGAAGAAGAAGAATGCGAAGAAGAAGAAGGATGCGAAGAAGAAGAATGTGAAGAAGAAGAATACAAAGAAGAAGAAAAAGAATGCGAAGAAGAAGAAGAAGGATGCGAAGAAGAATAATGCGAAGAAGAAGAATGCAAAGAAGAAGAATGCAAAGAAGAAGAATACCATGAAGAAGGAGAAGAATGCAAAGAAGGAGAATGCAAAGAAGAAGAAGAAGAAGAAGAATGCGAAGAAGAAGAATGCGAAGAAGAAGAATGCAAAGAAGAAGAATACAAAGAAGAAGAAGAATGCAAACAAGAAGAATGCAAACAAGAAGAAGAAGAAGAATGCAAACAAGAAGAAGAAGAAGATAATGATGATGATAATGATGAATACGGAGAAGAAGAAGCATGCGAAGAAGAAGCATGCGAAGAATGAGAAGAATGCGAAGAATGCGAAGAAGAATGCAAAGAATGAGAAGAAGAAGAAGAATGCGAAGAAGAAGAATGCGAAGAAGAATGAGAAGAATGCGAAGAATGCGAAGAAGAATTCGAAGAAGAAGAATACAAAGAAGAAGAGGAATGCGAAGAAGAAGAATACAAAGAAGAAGAAGAATGCAAAGAAGAAGAAGAAGAATAAGAATGCGAAGAAGAAGAATGCAAAGAAGAATACAAAGAAGAAGAAGAGGAATGCGAAGAAAAGAAGAATACAAAGAAGAAGAAGAAGAAGCAGAAGAAGAAGAAGAAGAAGAAGAAGAAGAAGAAGAAGAAGAAGAAGAAGAAGAAGAAGAAGAAAAAGAAGAAGAACGCAAAGAAGAAGAAAAAGAAGAATGTGAAGAAGAAGAAGAATGCAAAGAAGAAGAATGCGAAGAAGAAGAATACAAAGAAGAAGAAGAAGAATGCAAAGAAGAAGAATATAAAGAAGAAGAAGAATACAAAGAAGAAGAATGCACAGAAGAAAAATGCAAAGAAGAAGAATACAAAGAAGAAGAAGAATGCAAGGAAGCAGAATGCAAAGAAGAAGAATACAAAGAAGAAGAAGAAGAGTGCGAAGAAGAAGAATACAAAGAATGCAAAGAAGAAGAATGCGAAGAAGAAGAAGAATACAAAGAAGAAGAAGAATGCGAAGAAGAAGAATACAAAGAAGAAGAAGGATGCAAAGAAGAAGAATGCAAAGAAGAAGAATGCAAAGAAGAAGAATGCAAAGAAGATTGCAAAGAAGGAGAATACAAAGAAGAAGAAGAAACTAATGATGATGGTAATGATGAATACGAAGAAGAAGAAGCATGCGAAGAAGAAGCAAGCGAAGAATGAGAAGAATGCGAAGAATGAGAAGAAGAAGAATGCAAAGAATGAGAAGAAGAAGAATGCAAAGAATGAGAAAAAGAAGAAGAAGAAGAAGAATGCGAAAAATGCGAAGAATAATGCGAAAAAGAAGAAGAATGCGAAGAAGAAGAAGAAGAAGAAGAAGAAGAATGCGAAGAAGAAGAATGCGAAGAAGAATGCGAAGAAGAAGAAGAAGAAGAAGAAGAAGAAAAGAAGAAGAAGAAGAAGAAGAAGAAGAAGAAGAAGAATGTGAAGAAGAAGAATATGCAAAAAAGAATTGCGAAGAAGAATTGCGAAGACGAATTGAAGAATAATGAAAAAAAAAAAAGAAAATGCAAAGAAGAAGAGAAAGAAGTATGCAAAGAAGAAGAACAATGCAAAGAAGAAAAAGAAGAAGAAAAAGAAGAAGAAAAAGAAGAAGAAGGATGCGAAGAAGAAGAATGCGAAGAAGAAGAATGCGAAGAAGAATGCGAAGAATGCGAAGAAGAATGCGAAGAAGAAGAAGAATGCGAAGAAGAAGAAGGATGCGAAGAAGAAGAAGTGAAGAAGAAGAATACAAAGAAGAAGAAGAAGAATGCGAAGAAGAAGAAGAAGGATGCGAAGAAGAATAATGCGAAGAAGAAGAATGCAAAGAAGAAGAATGCAAAGAAGAAGAATACAATGAACAAGAAGAAGAATGCAAAGAAGGAGAATGCAAAGAAGAAGAAGAAGAAGAAGAAGAAGAAGAAGAAGAAGAAGAAGAAGAAGAAGAAGAAGAAGAAGAAGAATGCGAAGAAGAAGAATGCAAAGAAGAAGAATACAAAGAAGAAGAAGAATGCAAACAAGAAGAATGCAAACAAGAAGAAGAAGAAGAATGCAAACAAGAAGAAGAAGAAAAAATGATGATGATAATGATGAATACGGAGAAGAAGAAGCATGCGAAGAAGAAGCATGCGAAGAATGAGAAGAATGCGAAGAATGCGAAGAAGAATGCAAGAGAATGCGAAGAAGAAGAATGCGAAGAAGAATGAGAAGAATGCGAAGAATGCGTAGAAGAATTCGAAGAAGAAGAATACAAAGAAGAAGAGGAATGCGAAGAAGAAGAATACAAAGAAGAAGAAGAATGCGAAGAAGAAGAATAAGAATGCGAAGAAGAAATGCAAAGAGAATACAAAGAAGAAGAAGAGGAATGCGAAGAAGAAGAATAAAAGAAGAAGAAGAAGAAGAAGAAGAAGAAGAAGAAAGAAGAAGAAGAAGAAGAAGAAGAAGAAGAAGAAGAAGAAGAAGAAGAAAAAGAAGAAGAAGAAGAAAAGAAGAAGAATGCAAAGAAGAAGAAGAAGAAGAAGAAAAAGAAGAATGTGAAGAAGAAGAAGAATGCGAAGAAGAAGAAGAGAATGCGAAGAAGAAGAATACAAAGAAGAAGAAGAAGAATGCAAAGAAGAAGAATATAAAGAAGAAGAAGAATGCAAAGAAGAAGAATGCACAGAAGAAGAATGCAAAGAAGAAGAATACAAAGAAGAAGAAGAATGCAAGGAAGCAGAATGCAAAGAAGAAGAATACAAAGAAGAAGAAGAAGATGCGAAGAAGAAGAATACAAAGAATGCAAAGAAGAAGAATGCGAAGAAGAAGAAGAATACAAAGAAGAAGAAGAATGCGAAGAAGAAGAATACAAAGAAGAAGAAGGATGCAAAGAAGAAGAATGCAAAGAAGAAGAATGCAAAGAAGAAAAATGCAAAGAAGATTGCAAAGAAGGAAATACAAAGAAGAAGAAGAAACTAATGATGATGATAATGATGAATACGAAGAAGAAAAGCATGCGAAGAAGAAGCAAGCGAAGAATGAGAAGAATGCGAAGAATGAGAAGAAGAAGAATGCAAAGAATGAAAGAAGAAGAATGCAAAGAATGAGAAAAAGAAGAAGAATGCGAAGAATGCGAAAAATGCGAAGAATAATGCGAAAAAGAAGAAGAATGCGAAGAAGAAGAAGAAGAAGAATGCGAAGAAGAAGAATGCGAAAAGAAGAGAAGAAGAAGAAGAAGAATGCGAAGAAAAGAAGAAGAAAAGAAGAAGAATTCGAAGAATGCAATAAGAATTCGAAGAATGCGAAAAGAAGAATAAGAATGCGAAGAATGCGAAAAGAATGCGAAGAAGAAGAAAATGCGAAGAAGAAGAAGAATGCGAAGAATGCGAAGAATGCGAAGAAGAAGAAGAAGAAGAAGAATGCGAAGAAGAAGAATGCGAAGAAGAAAAAGAAATTTTCCCAAGCCTTACCAGGTTTTCCATCCTCTACGTCATAATCGAAGCTCATCTCGTAAGCGTCAATGCCCGGAGCAGTGTCTATGACGTCATCGGAGAGGCGGGCTTGCTGGTCGACCAATGAATGGATCAGGCTGCTTTTGCCGCTGCTCTGGGAGCCAATCACCAGCACTTTTACTCCCTGGAATGTCTGCACACACACACACACACACACACACACACACACAATGGCGTCAGTATTCTTTTTTTTTTTAGGGTAGAAACAGGTCTAAAAACGCTCCCCCCCCCCCCCCCCCCTCCAAAAAAACCTAACCCCACCCAACCCAACAACAACAAAAAACAACAACACCCCCCCCCCCCTTAAAAAAAAAAGACAAACAAAAAACAACAACAACCCCCCCCCCCCCTTTAAAAAAAGACAAACAAAAAACAACAACAACCCCAACCAAACCAAAACAAAAGAAAACCCTATAAAAAAAAAAACCCACCCCAAAACCCATGGTTTTTGTGGTTTTTTTTAATATTCTTTTTGTAAAAAAAAAAAATTGTTAAATGCAAATATGGGAGCTTTTCCTTTTGTAAATGGGGGTCTAGAGGTAAGGCACCTACACAGAGAGCGCAAAAGACCTGGTTTGATTCCCGTTTGTGCCCGAAACCTACACTCCCCCCCCCCCCACCCCCCACACACACACACACACACACTTTCCTAATCAACTAGACCGTGAGTGGTGGTCTGGGTGCTAGTCATTTACATGAGACGATTAATTAAACCGAGGTCCTGTGTACAAACGTGCATTTAACCCACGTCAAAGAACCCACGGCAACAAGAGTAGGGAAACAAATAGTTACACAACTGTAGCTCGATACCCCCCCCCCCCTCATCCCCCCCTACCCCCCCCCCCCCCCCCTTCCCCCGCCCCGCTGTATTTCTGCTTGCTTATGATGTGTGTGTATTGAATCAACCGTGTTTAAACCAAACAAATACACACGCAGACAGAAAAAGAAAAACAAAATCATGGGTGGCGCAGATCTTGTGGCGACGAGCTCTCTCTCTCTCCGATCCAGGGAGAGCAGCCTGAATTTCAGGCGGAGAAATCTGCCCTGACATAAAATGGTATAAAAAAGGTAAAGGCAAAGGAGTCCCATAACCTGTAAGGTCGTAGGGGAGTGATGCATCAGAGACCTCACTTCTCTAGGGCCAGCACATTGAGGGCGGCGCCCATCTCCTCTCCCTCGCTGCTTTACCTTCCCTGACCCTAAAGAGGGTAGGTACCCATTTACAGCTGGGGGAACTGGGGGAACTGTACTGAAGCCAAGGCGCGCAAACGGTCACCCATCCAACTGGTAACCACGCTCGACGCTGCTTAACTTGGCTGGGGGGAAAGCGAGTGCTCCGACCACTGAGCTATCCCGTCCCCATAATGGTATACAATACAAAAAAAGCCCTACAGCATCGAAATGAGTTGCACTGGATCAGACCCACTTTTTCCGCTAGGAGCCATTTTAGGCAGGTGGGGGTCAGGTTGTTGATTTTGAAATTTCGATTAATTATAGAACTGTAACTGTTTGTGTACCTTGTACTGAAATATCAAGGCTTAGTTTTGTTTTCTTTTGCTTTAAAAACGCGCTGGAAAAAAACCACAACCCAATCCCTCATTTTCATCTCCTATTACGATGCAAAATTTGTCATTTTCTCATTTTTGTCACTTTCTGCAGTCTATCATTTCAATTTATAATAACTTTTTATAGAATTGCCCCCTTCCCCTCGGGGGAGGGGGGGGGGAAGGATGCCGGGGGTCTGTCACTATAAATAGCATCCCCACCTTCTGGACATTCGTCGCTAGGAATTCCCTCTTTTCTATCCCTCTCTTTGTTTCTGCCTTGTTCCTTTTCTTCCTACCACTTCCTTGTCTATTTTTGCTGCCTTCTTGATTCATTCTCCTGCCTTTTCGTTTTTTTAAATCCAGAAAGACTTAAAACAATAACAATTTCTCCCACGCCGAAGTCGGATGTGCTGGGCCTGACTTGTCAGGTGCTTAACAGCAGTTATAGACAACGCATTTTCGCTCATTTGACAGATAACAGTAGTTGCTGTCTGAGCGTTCAAGGACGGAGAAAAGAATTGTCCAATTTTCAATCTAGTTTGTTGTTGTTGTTGTTGTTGTAGTATTGCATAACCTTTTCGTTGCCAATGAATAACATGTCAACCACGAAAAAAATTGACCTCTGCTGCAATACCCGCGACTCATTTTGTGGTGGAGTGTCACAAACATCTGGACTGGCCAAGACTGTCCTACAGGGAACAAACAATACAAGGAAGGAGAACTCGAATTGTTTATTGAGAGTAAATGGATAAGCACAGGGCTTCTTTACACCATGCTCTCACCAAAATAAAAACCAGAAAAAAAACAAGAAAAGAAAGAAAAGAAGAAAAAAGTCAAGAAAAACTACATACCCCCCCCCCTCCACACACACACACACACACACACACACACACATACACAACACACACACACACACACACACACACACACACACACACACACACACACACTAATCAAAACAGAAGAGCTGAAACTAAACCTAACAGCAACAAATAGACAGACACACACCAATGCAAAAAAAAACAACTTCAAGTAAACAAAGTGTATGCAAACAGTAAGAATCAGCAGTTTTAGATACATTCCAATGAAGATTCAAATGAGAATCATAATGAAATACTACTACTAAATTAGATGAAAATCAAAGAGACAATGAGAGATAGGGGGAGGGGAGAGAGAGAGAGAGAGAGAGAGAGAGAGAGAGAGAGAGAGAGAGAGAGAGAGAGAGAGAGAGAGAGAGGAGAGGGGAGGGAGGGAGGGAGGGAGGGAGAGGGGCAGAGAGACAGACAGACAACAGACAGGCAGAGACAGAGATAGTGACAGAAACAGACAGACAGATAAACAGAGAATATACAAACGCATTTAACACCATGTTGTCGGGAAACGAATAAGAACAACGTTTCTTTTACACCATGCCCAACTCCACTCCCCATTTCCCTAAGGAAAATATTGTAGAATCAACCCAA
>CM054165.1:40230655-40245655 GCA_028751875.1 Rapana venosa
GGGGGAAGGGGGTTGCTGCATACGCAAAAATATTACCTTTCTGTGAATCTCTGAGCTCTAGTCGAGGAACGCAAATAAAAAAAGTGTCAGGTTAATCTGTGAACGGGATAGCCTAGTGGTTAGAACATTGCACTCGCAATCTGACGACCCGGGTTCGATTCCCGTTCAAGGGGATTTTTTTCCTCTGGAGTTGATTTGATCAGTGCAGACTCCGCTCTTCCCAAAAGTCCTTCGGATGAGACCATAAACCAAGGCCCCGTGTATGCGAACGCACGCAGAACATCTTGCACACACGTTCAATCCTGTTCCGCTTTTCGTAAGAGTAGGCCATTGTGTGCCGGTGGGAACAGATGACAGAGTTTACAAAACCGCATACACACGGGGACTGGATGTAAAAAAGCACGGAGTGCTTATTCCATTATCCTCGATATAAAAGAATAAGTAAATAAAGAAAAAGAAGAAGAATGAGTAAGGATATGGGGGTGGAAACTGATAAAATTGTGTGTTTACCAACTCATGTTAGAAGTCATACCATGTATTGAAAGGCCATCGCTTGTAAAGCCTAAAAATCCATAATTGATCATTCACATTTATTCACTGTTACCATGGAAACGATCCAGTATGGCCGCCAAAACTAAATGTTTCAAACTTACGAACCTTTTTTTTTTTTATTCTATAAGAATTATTATTTATTTATTTATTCTTTTATATCGAAGATAATGGAATAAGCACTTATGTGCTTTTTACATCCAGTCCTCGCTGTGTTTGCGGTTTTTATAAATTCTGTCATATGTTCCCACCGGCACACAATGGCCTACTCTTTCGAAAAGTGGAACAGGATTTAACGTGTGCGCAAGATGTTCTGCGTGCGTTCGCACACGGGGCCTCGGTTTATAGTCTCATCCGAAGGACTTTTGGGGAGAGTGGAGTCTGCACTGATGTTAACTCCAGGGAAAATATCCCCTTGAACGGGAATCGAACCCGGGTCGTCAGATTGCGAGCGCAATGTTCTGACCACTAGGCTATCCCGTCCCCCAAAATTACAGACAATACTCTATAACCAAAATTCTTTAAAATTTCAAATATTTGTATCTAGCAAATGTTTTATAGTAAAAAAAACAAAAAACCCAACATGCTTTGGGTCACTTTAGACCCCTAAGTACTTTAATTTGCGCTGCCAACAAACTTTTGATACAAACGAACAAATTTAAATTCTCTCTCTCACTCCCTCTCTCTCCCTCTCACTCCCTCTCTCTCCCTCTCTCTTTCTCTCTCTCTCTAATCCTGAAGTTATACAGAACTTTTCTTTATATTTGTACAAGGCTTTCAAACTTAGAGAAATAGTCACTTCGTGAAGTAACGTACAACGTCGTGATCAAACGACTTTTCACTGTATTTATGTTATGTATAATATTGTTCACATTTCCCTTCATAAGGGGCTGAGGCCTATTTGAATAAATCATCTGCGTCTGCGTCTCTCTCTCTCCCTCTCTCTCTCTCCCCCCCTCTCTCTCTCTCTCTCTCTCTCTTTCTCTCCCCCCCCCCCCTCTCTACTCTCCCTCTCTCTCTCCCTCTCTCCTCTCCTCTCCTCTTCTCTCCAGGCAGGTTTTGAAAGTTTATGCTTACAATAATTATGCTCTGTATATTTTGGATGATTTGATTTACCCCCCACCCTCCTTTTTTTTCCTTTGAACAAAATGTTGTTCTTTGTCTGTTGTTTGGTTGAGAGGTATTTTTTTGTTTTTTGTTTTTTTGTTGTTCATTTGCCCAGAGGGCTGGTTGTAAAAAAAGCATGTTTGCTTATGCCATAACCCTCTTTAAATAAAATTCAATTCGATTCAATTCATATCTCTCTCTCTCTCTGTCTCGCTATCTCTGTCTTCCTGTCTGTCTGTCTATCTGTCTGTCTGTCTGTCTCTCTGTGCAGGGCTTCCAGAAAGCCAGACCGACTGACCGACAGACAGACAGAGAGACAGACAGAGACAGACAGGCAGGCAGACAGAGAGACAAAAAGACAGACAGAGAGACAGGCAGACAGAAAGAGAGAGATATACATACAGACAGACAGACAGACAGACAGACAGAGACATACATACATACAGGCAGACAAACAGTCAGACATAGAGACAGGCAGACAGAAAGAGAGATATACATACATACATGCAGACAGACAGACAAACACATAGACAGACAGACAGAGAGACAGAGACATACATACATATAGGCAGACAAACAGTCAGACAAGGACAGACAGAGATACAGACAGACAAACAGACAGAGACATACATACATACAGGCAGACAGTCAGACAGACAGACAGAGACATACATACATACAGGCAGACAAACAGTCAGACAGACAGACAGACAAACAAATAGGCAGACAACAGACAAACAGAGAGACAGACAGACAGACAGAGAGACACACAGACAGACAAACAGACAGGCAGACAGACAGACAGACAAACAGACAGACAGACAGAGAAACAAACAAACAGACAAACAAACAAACAAACAAACAGACAGACAGACAGACAGACAGACAAACAGATAGAGACATACACAGACAGACAGACAAACAGACAGACAGACAGAGAAACAAACAAACAGACAAACAAACAAACAAACAAACAGACAGACAGACAGACAGACAAACAGATAGAGACATACATACAGACAGACAAACAAACAGTCACACAGACAAACAAACAAAAAGACAGACACACAGACAAACAAACAAACAAACAAACAGACAGACAGAGAGACAGACAGACAGACAGACAGACAGACACACAGGCAGACAGACAGGGCGGTACCTCAAGTAGTTGCTGCTGCAGTGTAGCATCTCCAGTTTCCGCATCCCGCTGACCTCTTTAAACACAGAGCTGAGGTGATTGTTGTCCAGGATCAGAAACTGCAATCAATCAATCCATCAATTAACCAATCAATCAATCAATCAACCAACAAAAATCCATTAATAAATCAATGGTCTAACCCAAACACCAACCAACCAATCAATCAATCAATCAATTAATTTATCAATCAATCAATCATCAAAAAACCCAATAAATCGATCAATTAATCAGCCAACCAATCAATCAACCAACCAACCAAACATCCACAATAAATCAATGGTCTAACCAAACACCAACAAATCAACCAACCAACCAACCGATCAATAAATCAATCAATCAGTCAATCAATCAATCAATTCAACAACACTTCAACCAACCAGCCAACAACACAAACACACATCCTCACCCACCCCCCCTCACCATCCCTCTCACCACCACCCTCACCATCCCCGATCCCCACCCCCACCCCCTACACCCCCAACCCCATCTCCCACCCACCCTAACCACCCCCCCCCCCCCCCCACCACACCCTACCCCCCCCCCCCCCCCCCCGCCACAAACCCCCGCCCACAACCCCCCACCTGCACACACACACACACACACACACACACTCTCCACATACCTGAATCTTCTTCAACCTTTCCAACCCGGCAACGGAATCTAGCTGGTTGTTGCTCAGATCGAGGCGGGTCATGTTGCGCATGCGCCGTAGGCAGGGCGGCACGCGCGTGAGCTGGTTGTCGTTGAGGCGAAGCTCCACGAGCAAGTCCAGGGCCTTCATGGACTCTGGGAAGGAGGAGTCCGACAGACGGTTGTGACCCAAATCCAGGCGCTCCAGATGCTCCAGATAAGCCACGAGACTGTCTGGCACTGTCTTCAGCTGTTGATGTGCATTTGGACTTGTTAGAACTATTACTTGCTATTGGTCGCATGGCTGTGTAAGAATGAGTTGAGTGCAAACGCTTTGATTTGTCTGTGCAAGATACAGCGCTATATAAATTCCATTTATTATTATTATTATTATTATTATTATTATTATTATTGATGAGGGGTTGGCGGGGGAGGAGGAGGACCAAGAAGGATAATCATCATCATCATCATCATCATCATCATCATCATCATTATCATCATCATCATCATGTATGGAATTTATATAGCGCTGAATCTTGTAAAGCAACGAATCAAAGTGCTCAGTAGTATTGATAATAATTATAATTATGGAAACTTCCAAAATGGAGTCAGTCCTATTTTTTTCCCTCTTTTGTAAGTGTATGGAAAGCATAAACATTTGTCAATTCAAATAGGGATTGGGACTAGGATGGGTTGGGTTGGGTTGGTTGTTGTTTTTGTTGGGTTTTTTTTTTTTTTGGGGGGGGGGTTGGGTTGGTTGGTCTGTCTGTTTCTGTCTGTCTGTCTGTCTTTTGGTGGTGGATTTTTGGGTAAAAAGTCAAAACATTTTAATAGGCTTATGCATGTTGACCCCCTGTTTCTCAAACTCAAAGTCATACACTTTAAAGCATCACGTAAAATAATACAAAACACACAGTTGCTTGATATATTACCTGTCAGGGACAAGAGTTTTGTAGGGAAAGGCAGCTTTTTTAGGATGTACTGATGAAGTTTTGACATCGTGTTTAGGTTTCCACTATATTTACATAGAGAAGCCATTTTTTAAAAGAAGGTAAAATTTCATTTGCATACTATGTTCAAAATTTTTCCCCATTTCATACCTGTATCTCAAGTCGTTCATGAAAATATCAATATTAATTCTAGTTTAGTTTGATTAAGTCTGCATTTCGATACATAGAATTTTTCCAGTAATATTATTAAGTCGGAAACTTCATCTGTCTCGGTGTTTGCATCTGTACTGAATAATACAATTTCAACATTGAAAAACTAATTCTCACAATGAAAACGATTACGTTTTAAGGACAATATCGGTTAATCTGTCACGAATGAAAAAGTCAAGAGACGCATCCGCAATGAAATCGGGCCCTATACTGACCTTCAAACCCTCGTCAGACAACGAAAACTGAAGTTTGGTCATGTCACACGCTCCTCTGGTCTTGCTAAAACAATCCTACAAGGCAACAGTGAGGGGAGGAGGAAGAAGAATAAGAGGCAGACAAAGGAAGAGATGGGAGGACAACATTTGAGAGTGGACAGACATGGAGCTGAAAGACACCCTGAGAGCGGCTGAGAGACGCAGGGAGGACTGGAGAAAGGTTGTTGACAAAGCTTCGAAGGCGCCCCAAAGGATTCGGAATCTGAGGGATCGGTGACGGTGACGTCTGTCTGTCTGTCTGTCTGTCTGTCTGTGTGGCTATGAGACTTGTCTGGAACTTGTTTTCAGTTGTGGGGACAAGAAGAAAGGGGATGGGATCGGATGGATGGGTCTTGGTCATTCTGTCTGTTGGTCTGTTTTGTTTATCTCTGTCTGTCTGTCTGTCTATCTGTCTGTCTGTCTGTCTGTATGAATGTCAGTCTGTCTGCGTGGCTTTGAGACTTGTTTGGAACCCTTTTCAGTTGTGAGGACAAAGTTAAGGGATTGGATTGGATGGATGGGTGTTAGCTGTTCTGTCTGTTGGTCTGTCTGTCTGTGTATCTGTTTCTGTCTGTTTTTCTGTCTATATGTCTGTCTGCTTGTCTGTCTGGCTATGAGACTTGTCTGAAACCTGTTTTCAGTTGAGTGAGGGGATGGATGGTTGTTCATTATTTTGTTTGTCTGTTGGTCGGTCTGTCTATGTCTGTTTGTCTGTCTGTCTGTCTGTGTGGCCATGAGACTTGTCTGAAACCTGTTTTCAGTTGAGTGAGGGGATGGGATTGGATGGGATGGATGGGTGTCCATTATTCTGTCTGTCTGTTGGTCGGTCTGTCTGTCTGTGTCTGTTTGTCTGTCTGTCTGTCTGTCTGTGTGGCTTTGAGACTTGTCTGGAACCGTTTTCAGTTGTGAGGACAAGAGTGAGGGGCGGTGGTGGGTGGGGGGAACTAGAGGGATGATTGTTGGTGTTGGTGTTGGTTGATGATGTTTGTTTGTCATCATGTGAAAGTGTGTTCATTAAGGTGGGGTTTTTTTCCTGGCCTGTCTTGTCTGTCTGTGTCGGTCTGTCTGTCTCTCTACCTCTAACATACACACACACACACACACACACACACACACACACACACACACACACACACATACACACACACAAATACACATACACCCTGCCCCACACTCACACATACACTCCTATACACATACTCCCCCCCCTCCCCCCCCCCCGCACACTTATACACTCACCACCCCACCATCACCACCACCCTCAACACACACACACACACACACACACTCCCGCCTCTCCCCCCTCGACACACACACAAACAAACACTCTCACACACACACACTCACACACTCACTCCACACACAAACACACTCTACATACATACCTCCCCTCCCCCCTCACACACACACACACATTCCTTGAACTCACCTTAAGACTGGGCGCCAGAAGACGTTTAATGGATGACGCAATCTTGCGCACGTTTTCCAGGGACTCTTTGCTGAGGTCCAGAAGGCGGAGGGACACAGGCTGCTCGTGGCGGTGAAAGGGCAGCCTCTCAGGATCCAAATGTCTTCCTTCGCGGTAGTGCACATGCGCCACTGGCGTACCGTAAGGCCCCATATAAGGAGTGTTCACAGTACCACGTGACTTTGCTCTCGCCGCCATGTTGTCCAATTTTGATGTTTGGATTCCCCGTGAATCTAGAATTTACAGCGCTGATGATGGGATTTGAACCCTTCACCCTGTAAGAATTCGTTTCGTTTTTGTGTGTGTGTGTGTTGCATAAACTAAACACACAAAATTTGACTTAAATCACTGGGAGGTTCACAGCAGAAGTCCTTTACGTCTTGCCACATAACACTTTGAAGAGCTACACTTTTGACACGAATGACTGCCATACTAAGGTATGGCACACCGTTGATGTCATAAGTGTGAAATAACTTTAACTCCGCAGGGAAGAATTTATGATGACGTTAGCTTGTGGTGACGTGTGGTGGTGTTCCCATTCCTCTACTGGTCACGTGAGGTTGTTGTTGTTGTTGTTGTTGTTGCCATGGAAATGGGAGGTCACTGGAAACTGCCAGGATCATCTGGAATGTAAACAGGTCAAGTCAAATGTTTATGTCCAGACAAGTTTATCACACACATGTATATGTGCACACAGTTGTGTGGTGAGGTCTGTTGCATAATGGTTTTTGTTTAGTTTGACGTTTTTCGTTTTGTACAAAGCATTAGTTATTAGTTGTGCAATTGTGTGTGTGTGTGTGTGTGTGTGTGTGTGCGTGCGTGCGTGTGTGTGTGTGCGTGCGTGTGTGTGTGTGTGCGTGTGTGTGTGTGTGTGCGTGTCAAAGTCAAAGTCACAGTCAAAGTCAAACTTTTATTTTCAGATGGTACAATGAATAAGCAGTGCATTTGCTTGTTTTCATCAAGCCATCTATCTAAAGATATGTGTGTGTGTGTGTATGTGTGTGTGTGTGTGTGTGTGTGTGTGTGTGTGTGTGTGTGTGTGTGTGTGTGTGTGTGCGTGCGTGCGTGTGTGCGTGCGTGTGTGTGTGTATGTATGTGTGTATGTATGTATGTATATGTGTGTGTGTATGTATGGTGGATCGGTGGTCTAGAGGTAACGCGCCTGTCTAGAAAGCGAAAAGTCCGGGTCTGAAGTGTGCGGCGGTTCGTACCCCGTTTGGACCGGAAATTTTTCCCCCATCCATTAGACCATGAGTGGTGGTCTGGGCGCTAGTCTTTCGGATGAGACGATAAACCGAGGTCCCGTGTGTTACAGGTAATTATTGAGCGCACGTAAAAAAAACCCACGGCAACAAGAGAGTTGTCCCTGGCAAAATTCTTAGAAAAAAGCCACTCTGATAGGGAAACAAATACAGCTGCAGGGAAAAAAAAAAAAAAAAAAAAAAAAAAAAAAGGGTGAAAGGGTGGCGCAGCGCTAAGTGGCGACGCGTTCTCCCGCTCTCCCCGGGGAGAGCAGCCCGAATTTCACGGAGAGAAATCTGCCATGACTTAAAGTGGTATGAAATAAAATCTGAGCGCTTTGATTTGTTGCTTTACAAGATTCAGCGCTATATAAATTCCATACATTATTATTATTATTATATGTGTGTGTGTGTATGTATGTATGTGTGTGTGTAAACATGTATGAAACTGCGTCCTGGTGTGCGTTCTACATTGTACAAATTAATGCGCGGATACAAGTGTGTGTGTGTGTGTGTGTGTGTGTGTGTGTGTGTGTGTGTGTGTGTGTGTGTGTGTGTGTGTGTGTGTGTGTGTGTGTATGTGTGCGTGCGTGCGTATGTGTGTGTGCACGTGTGTGTGTGCGTACATGGTGGTTTGTGTGTGTATGTTTAAGTGTGTACACATAATGTATGTTACAGGTATGGCTTGTCCGCCTGAAAGCATGGCTACACACACACACACACACACACACACACACACACACACACACACACACACACACACACACACACACACACACACACACACACACACACACACTTGGGGACGGGATAGCCTGGTGGTTAGAGTGAAGTATTCGTGATCTGATGACCCGGGTTCGTTCCTCGTTCAAGGGGATATTTTTCCCCTGTAGTTAAGATCAGTGCAGACTCCACTCTCCCCAAAAGTCCTTCGGATGAGACTATAAACCGAGGTCCCGTATGCGAACGCACGCGGAATATCTTGCGCACACGTTAAAACCCGTTCCGCTTTTCGGAAGAGTAGACCATTGGGTGCCGGTGGGAACGGATAACAAAATGTAGAAAACTGCATACACACGGGGACTGGATGGGAAAAAAAAGCACACGAACGCGTATTCCATTATCCTGGATATAAAAGAAGAAATGAATAAATAAATACATAAATAACATTGAAAACTGGATGACTCAGAATAAAATAAACACACACACACACACACACACACACAGACACACACACACACACACACACACACACAAACACACACACACACACACACACACACACACACACACACACACGAACACACACACACACCACTACCACCACCAGCATGTATCCAGTGTACTATGAACCCACGCAAAAGCATTAAGAGAGTCAGCATACACAATCCACAAGGTCTGAATGAGCAAGCCTATCAGTGACATTGGACCCTCCCCACCACCACCACTACCACCCCCCTACCCCCCGCCCCCCCCCCCCCCCCCCACCCCCACCCCCTCGACCAGTCAGTAATACGAGATTTCGAGTAGAGTGGTTTGTCTATAGGCAACGCACCTGCCTAGAAAGCTTAAAGTCCGGGTTCGACCAAGGGACTGGATGTAAAAAAAAATTTAAAAGCACATGAGTACTTAATTATTCATGATCCTCGAAATAGGTAAATAAATAAATAAGTAAATCAGTCAAATGAAATAAAAAAAATCCGTTTGTGCCATAAAACTCCCCCCCTTCCTCTCTCTCTCTCACTCTTCCCCCCCCCCCCCCCCCCCCCCTCATGCATCAGACCACGAGTAGAGTGGTCTAGGTACTAGTCTTTCGAATGAGACGATAAACCGAGGTCCCGTGTGTGCGACATGTATTTAGCTTGCACGTCGTCAAAGACAACAAGAGTAACCTGTCCCTAACAAAAAAATTCTGTAACAAAAAAAAACAAAACCTCAAAACCCTAACCCACTCCGACAGGGAAAAACAAATTCAAATACACAAGCAGACGAGAAAAGAAACGGGTGGCGCTGATCTTGTGGCGACATGCTCTCTCTCTCTCCTCTCTCTCTCTCTCTCTCTCTCTCTCTCTCTCTCTCTCTCTCTCTCATCTATGTATCTTTTGAAATTCATGTTCAAGTCAGATATGGGTTATATAATGTAAGTTTTTGTTTGTTGTTTGTTGTTGTTGTTGTTTTTTCTTTCTTTTAAAATCATGTTGTCGTTGTTGTAGCAACATTTTTACCTGTTTTGTTGATAGTCCCTAA
Organism: Rapana venosa; assembly: GCA_028751875.1. Lineage (NCBI taxonomy): Eukaryota > Metazoa > Mollusca > Gastropoda > Neogastropoda > Muricidae > Rapana > Rapana venosa. The sequence goes on from CM054165.1 coordinate 40,240,510, forward strand.
TCAGGGCAAGGGCCGGATGAAAAAAAGTATGCGCATGCTTATTCTGTTACCCTTGAAAAATAAAGATTCATTCATGCTCTCTCTCTCTCTCCTCCCCTCTCTCTCTCTCTCTCTCTCTCTCTCTCTCCCCTCTCTCTCTCTCTCTCTCTCTCTCCCCTTTCTTTCTTTCTTTCCCCCAAAAAAAGGAGAGAAAAGGGCCAGCCCCGAATTTCACGTAGAGAAACCTGCCGTGACTTGAAGTGGTACGTTTTGTAAAAACAAAGTCTCCAACCCCGACAGAGGTGAAATGAGATCCCACGACCACTCAGTACATAACACAGTACCTTCCTGCTTCTGTGCAAACCCTCGCCCCCCCCCCCCCCCCCCCCCCCCTCCCTCAAAGCCAATGGGTCGTTTTAAATTGATTGACCGCTGAGTGGTTAAGACCGTTCCCGCTTCAATCTTATGGGTCTGTGGGGGTCAGGGGTTCGATTCTTGGCAAAGGCGTTTTGGGTGAATAAAAGGGTGGGGATTTATTATTATTGTTATTGTTTTTGTTTTTATATTATTATTATTTATTATTTTATTATTTTCATTACTGTTATTATTGTTTTGTTGTTACTAATTTTTGTTGTTGTTTTTATTATTGTTGTTGTTTTATTATTATTGTTGTTGTTATTGTTGTTGTTGCATCTGCTGCTGTTGTTGTTGTTGCTGTTGTTGTTGTTGTTCTTCTTCTTCTTCTTCTTATCGTCGTCATCGTCATCGCCGTCATCATCATCATCATCATCATCATCATCATCATCATCATTATTATTATTATTATTATTATTATTATTATTATTATCATTGCAGTCTCCCGGCTCAACTTCGAGTGCAGACCTGCCAGTGCCTTCATTCCCTCTGTGTGTGTGTGTACACATGCACAGAGAAAAAAAATCACATAAGGGTGACGCTGCACTTGTGGCGACGCGCTCTCTCCCCCCCCCCCCCCCCCCCCACCCCTATCTCTCCCCTCTCCCCCTCCGCCCCACTCCCCTTGAGAGAGAGAGAGAGAGAGAGAGGAGAGAGAGGAGAGAGAGAGAGAGAGAGAGAGGAGAGAGAGAGAGAGAGAGAGAGAAAAGAGAGCCCGAATTTCATGCAGAGAAATCTGCCGTGACTTTAATTAAAGTGGTAGGCAAATACAAATTTTTAAAAAATTACCAAAAGTCTTAGCTCTTTAGGTAACAACAACAACAACAACACAACAACAACAATAATAATAATAATAATAATAATAATAATAATAATGTATGGAATTTATATAGCGCTGAATCTTGTAAAGCAACAAATCAAAGCGCTCAGATGACTTCTTTTTTTTAATAAGCACTCATGTGCTTTTTTTTTTACATCCCGTCCCCGTGTGTAAGCGGTTTTGTAAATTTTGTCATCTGTTCCCACCGGCACACAATGGCGTACTCTTTCGAAAAGCGGAACAGGATTTAACGTGTGCGCAAGATGTTCTGTCCTTAAAAGTCCTTCGTATGAGACTATCAGTTTAAACCGAGGTCTCGTGTGCAAAAGGCACACAAAAACATCTTGCGCATTCGTTTAACCACTCGGCTAATTTGTTCCTAGATAGATGGCTTGATGAAAAAAAGCAAATGCATTGCTTATTCAATGTACCATCTGGAAATAAAAATTTGACTTGACGTGACTGGCTATAGCGTCCGTCTTGTGGTGTGGTGTGTGTTGTGTGTGTGTGTGTGTGTGTGAGTGTGTGTGTGTGTGTGTGTGTGTGTGTGTGTGTGTGTGGTGTACGTGCGTGTGTACGTTATGTTTATTTTATGTATTATGTATGTATGAAAGTATGATGTATGTATGATGTATGTATGTATGTATGTATAAATGTACATGTGTTGCGAACGTGTGTGTGTGTTGATGTGTTGTGCGTACGTGCGTGTGCACGTGTAAAGTATGAATTATGTATCTTTATATGTATGTATGTATGAATGTATATGTGTGTGCGAACGTGTCTGTGTGTGCGTACGTGCGTGTGTACGTGTATGCATGTATGTATGTATGTATGTATGCATGTATGCATGCATGCATGCATGCATGTATGTATGTATGTATGTATGTATGTATGTATGTAAAGTTGTATGTATGTATGAATTATATGTATGTGCGAACGTGTGTGTGTGTCTGCGCGCGCATGTGCGCGGTGTGTGTCTGTTGCTTGCGTGCGTGCGTGCGTGCCCGCGCGCGCGCTCATATGGTGTGTGTGTGTGTGTGTGGTTTTGTGTGTGTGTGTGTGTGCGCGCGCGCGTCCCTATATATATATATATATATATTATATATATATATATATATATATATATATTTTATATATATATAATATATATGTGTGTGTGTGTGTGTGTGTGCGTGCGTGCGTGCGCGCGCGCTCATAATGTGTGGTTGTGTGTTGTGTGTGTGTGTGTGTGTGTGTGTGTGCGCGCGCGCGCTCATATAATATATAATAATAATATATATTATATATAATTATATATATATATATATATAATATATTATAATTTTATGTGTGTGTGTTGTGTGGTCGTGCGTGCGCGCGCGCTCATTGTGTGTGTGTGTGTGTGTGTGTTGTAGCATTGATCGATATATTTGTCCTTGATAAACACGCTGGTGCTATGTCGATATTACTGGCGCTTTTGTTCGGAGAGGTAGTGAGTGTATAGTGGCTGACCACGTGAAGTTTGGGTTTGGTTTCTGTCTCAGCTGGAAAAACTCCAGGAGATTGGGTTCTTTTTTCTTTTTAGCAATACCTTAGGCGCGGATGTGTGTGTGGGGTGTGTGTTGTGTGTGGGGGTGTGTGGTGTGTGTGTGTGTGTGTGGGTGTGCGGGGGGGGGGGGGTCGGATGTGGGGTTTGTGTTTTGGGGGTTTTGGTGTTTGTGTGTGTGGGGGGTTTGTGGTGTGGGGATAGTTAGTCCCTTTTCAAACTTACACGCGACCCCCACCTTCGGGAGAGAGAGAAGGAGAGAGAGAGAAGAGAGAGAGAGAGAGAAAAGAGAGGAGAAGAGAGAAAAAGGAGAGACAGACAGCAGACAGACAGCAGACAGACAGAGAGACGAGAGACAGAAGGAGAGAGTTAACAAATTTAAATTGGGATTTAATTTTATTTTAAAAGGCATAGAATAAACAGAAAATTGTTTGGGGTATTTTTTGTTGGGAATCCAGCCTTCATAAAATAACCAACAAAAAAAAACCCAAAAAAAAAGTAGGTGAGGGGAGGGGGGCGGGTAAGTTGTTCCAAACCCCTTTGTTGCTTCCAATAATAGGTGAACATTTAATAAAGGAGAGAGAAGAAAACAGAGACAGAGGGAGAAAAGAGAAAAGAGAAGAGAGAGAAGAGAAGAAAGAGAGAGAGGAAGAGGGGGGGAGAGAGAGGGGAAGAGAGAGAGGAGAGAAAGAGGGGAGAGAGAGAGAGAGAGAGAGAGGGGAGAGGGAGAGGGGAGAGAAGAAAGGGGATGAGAAAAAAGGAAGAGAGAGAGAGAGGAGTGAGAGGGGAGAGGGGGAAGAGCGAAGAAGAGCGAATGGGGAAAAGGAAAAGAAAGAAAGAAGAGGGGGGGAGGAGGGGGGGGAAAAAGGAAAGAAGAGAGAGAGAGGAAGAGAAAAAGGGAAAAAAAAAAGAGGAGAAGAGAGAGAGGGGAAAAAGGGGAGGAGAAAAGGAGGAAGAAAAGGAGAGAGAAGAGGGGGAGAAGAGAAAGGCGGGGGTAGGGGGGGGGGGGAGAAGTTTTGCTCTTTCCCTTCCCCTTCAACAATTACTCCGGGGACCCCCCACCCCCCACCCCCCCCCCAACCACCCCCCCCTTTTAAACTTTTTTCCCCCCCCCACTTTCTCCGGGAGTGAGAAATCTTTTTTTTTTCTTTAGGGGGGAAATGTCTTTCACACAGCTGTCAAAAAAGCCGATAGCCCCATGCCCCTGAGTGGCCTATGGCTTGATATACTTTCGGTTTTTATATCAATTCGATCAGGAGATAAACGTATAAAATATTGGGCAAGTTTTTTCAACCGTTTGACCAAACACGGGGACCTTTTCGTTCATAGGCCTACTTCGTGAACTGGAAATTAAAAAAAATTAAAAAAGAAAGGTAAAAATGTTTCCATAAACCCATGGGTCGAGGGGAGCGAGGCGTCAGAGACCTTAATTCTCTGGGGCCCGCAATTGAGGGCAGGTGGGCCCCTTCCCCCTCCCCGCTGCTTTTTTTCCCTGACCCCAAAGAGGGCGGTAGCCATTTACTACTTTGGTGAACAGGGGGGCTGCGTAGCCAAGGCGCCAAACGGGCACCCCCTCCAATCTCGATGCTGCTTAACCTTACTGAGGGAAAGCGATGCTCGACTACTAGCTATCCCCGTCCCCAAGTCAAAAATAAAAAAAATATTGTCAACATTTTCCGTATCAGCTCTTACTGAAAAAAAGGGGTGCAATGGATTCTTTTTCTACGTTCGCGCTCATTTTTCTTTTCTTCTTTTTCTTCTTCTTCTTTTCTTCTTTTCTTCTTCTTCTTCTTCCTTTTTTGCATTCTTCTCTTTTCTTCTTCTTCTTTGCATTTTTCTTCTTTTAAACTTCTCTTCTTTTTTTCATTCTTCTCTTGGGATTTTTCTTCTTCTTCGTAATTCTTCTTCTTTTTCTTCTTCTTCTTTTTTTCTCTCCCTTTTTCTTCCCTTCTTCTTTTTCTCCTTCTCGTTTCCTCCTCCCCTTCCTCCCCCCTCTTCTTCTTCTTCTTCTCTTCTTTTTCTTCTTCTTCTTTTCTTTTTCTTTTTTTTCTTATTTTATTATTACTTCTTTTTTTCTTCTCCTTCTCTTTCCTTCTCCTCCTTCTCCTCCTTCTCCTCCTTTCCTTCTTTTCCCCTTTTCTTTCCTTCTTTTCTTCCCTTCTTTTTCCTTTTTTTTCCCCTTTTTTTTCTTCTTTTCCTTCCCCGCCTCCCCCTCTTCTTTTTCTTCTTTTCTTCTTCTTCTTCTTCTTCTTCTTCTTCTTCTCCTTCTCGTCCCCCTTTCCCCTTCCTCCCCCTCCTCCTCTTTTCTTTTTCTTCTTTTTCTTTTCTTCTTCTTCTTCCTTTTCTTCTTCTTTTTTCTTCTTCTTTTTCTTCTTCTTCTTTTTCTTCGCATTCTTTTTCTTCTTCTT
>CM054165.1:40260655-40280655 GCA_028751875.1 Rapana venosa
AGTGACATGCGACGTGTGCACGCGCGCGCGCGCGCACACACACACACACACACACACACACATACACACACGAACACAGAGGCAAGTATGTACCGAAAACACACACACACAAGGGCACAACAAAAAACACAACACACAAACACAAAAAACCAAACGCACACAACACACTCAACAAAAACACCCAAAAACCACACACACAACACAAAAACCACACACAACGCACACACACACACCACGTCGCACGCACGCGCACAAACACACACACACACACATCACAAGAACATTTTGTGCACACGTTAAACTGTCCGCCCTTGGGTAGAACGGATAACAAAAAAATGTCAAAATGCGTGCAACAGACGATGTAAAAAAAAAAACACATGAACCTTTTTTTCCATCATAAAAATGACAAAATATTAGATCAATCAATTCCTCCGTAGAAATTTGGCTTGGGGAGGGGGGGGGGGGGGGGGGGGGTTGGGGGGGGGGGGGGGGGCTTCAAAATAAATACATCCCACCTTCAAGAAAATTTGATACTAGAATTCCCTCTTTTCTATCCCTCTCTCCTTTTGCTCATTTTTTTCCCTTTTGCCACCACCTCCTTCTTGTCTTTTTTCTGCCTTCTTTGGTCCTTCGGTTTAGACTATAACCGAGGCCCCTTTGTCGAACGCAATGCAAAACACCTTGCGCACACGTTAAATCTGTTCCGCTTTTTTTCGAAAGAGTAGCATTGTGTGTGTGTGGAAAGATGCAAATTTAACAAAACCGCATACACAAGGGACTTTGAGTAAATATAAAAAAAGCACATAAGTGCTTATTCTCCATTATCCTCGATATAAAAAAATAATTTTTTTAATTTTTTTTTTTTTTTTAAATGAATGCATGAAAAGATTTCAAGGGTTACTTTTTAAAATTTTTTTAGATTTTCTAAGTTTTTTTTCGGGGGCGGGGGGGGGGGGTGGAGTGGGGGGGGGGGTGGGGGGGTGGGGGACGGACGGGGATTTCTTTAGTTTGGTTTGGTTGGCTTTTTTTTTTTGGTTTATTTTGCTTTCTCATATGACAGACGTCTAAACAAACGTGCTGTCGATCCATCGTTTGAAGAAGAAGAAGAAGAAGAAGAAGAAGAAGAAGAAGAAGAAGAAAAGAAGAAAAAAAGAAGAAGAAGAAGAAGAAAAGAAGAAAAAGAAGAAGAAGAAGAATTGCGAAGAAGAAGAAGAAGAAGAAGAAGAAGAAGAAGAAAAGAAGAATTGCGAAGAAGAAGAAGAAGAAGAATTGCGAAAAAGAATTGCGAAGAATTGCGAAGAATTGCGAAGAAGAAGAAAAAGAAGAAGAAGAAGAAGAAGAAGAAGAAGAAGAAGAAGAAGAAGAAGAAATAAGAAAGAAGAAGAAGAAGAAGAAGAAGAAGAAGAAGAAGAAGAGAAGAATTGCGAAGAAGAAGAAGAAGAAGAAGAAGAAAGAGAAGAAGAAGAAGAAAAAAGAAGAAAGAAGAAGAATTGCGAAGAAGAAAAAGAAGAAGAATTGCGAAGAAGAATTGCGAAGAATTTGCGAAGAAGAAGAAGAATTGCGAAGAAGAAGAAGAAGAAGAAGAAGAATTGTGAAGAAGAAGAAGAAGAAGAAAAGAAGAAGAAGAAGAAGAAGAAGAAGAAGAAGAAGAAAAGAAGAAGAAGAAGAAGAAGAAGAAGAAGAAGAAGAAGAAGAAGAAGAATGTAATGGAATTTTATAAAGCGCTGAATCTTGTAAAAAAACCAAATCAAAGCGCTCAGTGACCTTTTTTTTCATATCGAGGATAATGGAATAAACACTAGTGTGCTTTTTTTTACATCCAGTCCCCGTGTGTATGCGGTTTTGTCAATTTTGTCATCTCTTCCCCACCGGCACACAATGGCCTACTCTTTCGAAAAGCGGAACAGGATTTAACGTGTGCGCAAGATGTTCTGCATGCGTTCACACACGGGGCCTCGGTTTATAGTCTCATCCCAAGAAGGAAACGAATCCCAACCCTTAATTCACCCGACGCTGCTACCGGGATTCGAATCCCCGACTTCATAAACCCACGGGCGTGAAATCGAACGGTCTTAACCACTCGGCTACAGAGTCTGAGGAGTATAACCCTGTTGTATAACGTAAAAGGTATAGGGGTGAAAGGTGTTCCCACAACCTATGTGGTCGTAGGGGAGCGAGGCGTCAGAGACCTCAACTTCTCTAGGGCCAGCATATTGAGGGCAGGCAGCGCCCATCTCCTCTCCCTCGCTGCTTTTACCTTCCCTGACCCTAAAGAGGGCAGGTACCCATTTACAGCTGGGTGAACTGGAGGGAACTGTACTGAAGCCAAGGTCCCGTGTGCGAACGCACGCAGAACATCTTGCGCACACGTTAAAATCCTGTTCCGCTTTTCGTAAGAGTAGGCCATCGTGTGCCGGTGGGAACGGATGACAACATTGACAAAACTGCATACACACGGGGACTGGATGCAAAAAAGCACACAAGTGCTTATTCCATTATCTTCAATATAAAAGAAAGAATATAACAAAGGTCACCCATCCGCTTGGTAACCACGATCGATGCTGCTTAATATTGGCTAGGGGAAAGCGAGTGCTCTGACCACTGAGCTGTCCCGTGCACTGTCTAATAATATATATAATGATATAATTATTAGCCTGCTTGGGTCTAGGCTAGTGTCTATGAAAATAGCAGTAGACTGTTTGCAGAGGGTTTTACAGAGTCCGTGTTCTTCGCTCAATCTGGTGGGCAGTTAAGTCTCTCTCTCTGTCTCTCTGTCTCTCTGTCTTTCTATCTCTCTGTCTCTCTGTCTCTGTCTGTCTGTCTGCTCTCTCCTCTCTCTCTCTCCCCCTCTCTCTCCTCTCTCCTCCTCTCTCTCTGTCTCTCTCTCTCCCCTTTCTCTCTCTCTCTCTCGCTCTCTCTCTGAGACTCTCTCTCTCCCTCTCCCCTCTCCCTCTCTCTTTCTCTCTCCCTCTCTCTCTCCCTCTCTCTCCCTCTCTCTTTCTCTCTCCTCTCCCTCTCTCTCTCCCCCTCTCTCTCATCCCTCTCTGAGACTCTCTCTCTCCTCTCTCTCTAGACTCTCTCTCTCACTTCCCCTGGAGTTAACATCAGTGCAGACTCCACTCTCCCCAAAAAGTCCTTCGGATGAGACTATAAACCGAGGTCCCGTGTGCGAACGCACGCAGAACATCTTGCGCCTGTTCCGCTTTGCGTAAGAGTAGGCCATTGTGTGCCGGTGGGAACAGATGACAGAATTTACAAAAACCGCATACACACGGGGACTTGATGTAAAAAAAAAAGCACATAAGTGCTTATTCCATTATCCTCGATAAAAAAGAATAAAAATAAAATAATAAAACTCTCAACATCCCCTCATCTCTTCCTTCTCTCTTTCTCCCCCCCTCTCTCTCCCCCCTCTCTCACCCCTCCTCTCTCTCCATCTCCCTATCATCTTTCTCTCTTTTTTTTCTCTCTCTCATCTCTCCCTCTCCTCTCTCTCTCTCATCTCCACCAACCTCTCATCTCTCTCTCTCCCCTCTCTCTCTCCCTTTCTCCCCCCTCTTCTCTCTCTCTCCCTCTCTCTCTCTCTCTCTCTCTCTCTCATCTCTCTCCCCCTCTCTCTTTCCCTCTCTCTTTCTCTCTCTCTCCCTCTCTCTTCCTCTCTCTCTGTCCCCCTCTCTCTCTCCCCCTCTCTGTCCCTCTCTCTCTTTCTCCCTCTCTGTCCCCCCTCTCTCCTCACCCCCTCACTCTCTCTCTCCCCCTCTCTCTCCCCCTCTCTCCTCTCCCTCTCTCTCGCTTCTCTCCCCCTCTCTCTCCCTCTTTCTCTCTCTCTCTCCCTCCTCTCTTTCTCCCCCTCTCTCTCTCCCTCTCTCTACCCCTCTCTCTCCCTCTTTCTCTCTCTCTCTCCCTCTCTCTCTTTCTCTCCCCACCCTCTGCCTTTCTCTCTCTCCCTCTATCTCCCCCCCCCCTCTCTCTCTCTCTCTCCCTCTCTCACTCTATCCCCCTCTCTTTCTTCTCCTTTTTCTTTACCGACCCATTAAAGCTGGCTTTGGATTCAGGTGGCGTGAAGTAAAAAATTAGTGAAAGGGCTGACAACCAAAGAGAGCTTTTGGCCCGTTCGTTATGATGTATTTAAAATATAATTTTATGTTTTGTTCTTCTCCTCTCTCTTTTGGGGTGTGTGTGGTGTGTGTGTGTGGGTGGGGGGTGTGTGGTGTTGTGTGTTGGTGTGTTTGTGTTTTGGTTGTGTGTGTTTTCGTTTGTGTTCGTTTTGTTTCGGTGTGTGTGTGTGTGTTTTCGTGTGTGTGTGTGTGTGGTGTGTGTGTGTGGTGTGTTGTGGGGTTGGTTTGGTTGTGTGGGTGTGTGTGGGGTGTGTGTGCGTGTTGTTCGTGTGTGGTGTTGGTTGGTGTGTGTGTGTGTGTTCGTGTTTTGTGTGTTGGTGGGGTTGTGGTGTGTTTTGGGTGTGTGTGGTGTTCGTTGTGTGTGGTGTGTTCGTGGTTTTGGTGTTCGTTTGGGTTTTTGTGTGTTCGTGTGTGGGTGTTCGTGTGGTGTGGTGTTCGTGTGTTCGTGTTTGGTGTGGTGGGGGATGTGTGTGTGTTGTGTGTGTGTGTGTGTTGTGTGTGTGTGTGTTGGGTTGTTTTGGTGTGTGTGTGTGGGGTTGTGTTTTTGGTGGGTGTGTGTGTTGGTGTGGGGTGTGTGTTGGGTGTGTGTGTGTGTGTGTGGTTCGTGTATGTGGTCGGTGTGTTGTGTTGTGTGTTGTGTGGTGTGTGTTGTGTTTGTATGTGTGTGTGTGTGTGTTTCGTGTGTTCGTGTTGTGTGGGGTGTGTGTGGTGTGTGTGTGTTTGTATGTGGTGGGTGTTCGGTGTGTGTGTGTGTGTTTTCGTGTTGTTTTGTGTGTGTGGTTTGTGTTCGTGTGTGTTGTGTTTTTGTTGTGGGGTTGTGTATTGTGTTCGTGTTGTGTTGTGTGTTGTGTTGTGTTCTATTCTTTATTCTTTTCTTTTATATCGGGAAAATGGAATAAGCACTGATTGTTTTTTACATTCATCCCGACTGTATGGGGGGTTTTGTAAATTGTCATTTCCCAACCGGCACACAATGGCCTACTCTTACGCAAAGCGGAACGGGGATTTTAAGTTTGCAAGATTTTCTGCTGCGTTTCGCACACGGGAGCTTGGTTTATATCCATCCGAAGATTTTTGGGGGAAAGGGGGGGGGAGTGTGTGTTCGCGCCGCGCGCGCGCGCGTTGTGTGGGGTGTGTGGGTGGTTGTGTGGTGTGTGTGGTGTGTGTGTGTGTGTGTTGTGTGTGGGGTTGTTTTCGTGTTGTGTTCTTTGTTTTTGTGAATGTACGTCAATCGGGTAAACCAAGAGAAAATGAAACAAGGATAAAACTTTTAAAATCTTTTCGTTTTGTTTTTCTTGCAGTCTGCGACAATTTAAAAAAAAAACCCCCCCAAACAAAACACACACAAAAAAGAAAACAATAAAATTTTTCCCTTTTAATTGAACCTAAAAGGAGACGGGAATGATAAAAAAAAAGAACAAGAAGAAAATTTTTTAAAAATATATATATACATTATATATAATAAGAGAAGAGAGAGGGAAAGAGAGAGAAAAAAAGGAGAGAGAGAAGAGGAGAGGAAGGGGGAAAGAGAAAAGAGACAAACAAGGCACAAAGTGTAAAAAAGTGAAATGAATGAGTACATAGAAAGCTGGAACACGATGAGTGGAGAAGGGTTGCAGAGTCTCATGGTTCCCCACACGGCTACTAACTACAAATAATGAAGGGAAGTTTTGTAAGAGTGCCAAAAAAGAAGAAGAAGAAGAAGAGGGAAGAAGAAAAAGGGAAAAAGAAAGAAGAAGAAGAAAAGAAAAGAAGAAAAAAGAAGAGAAAGAAGAAGAAAAAGAAGAAAAGAAGAAAAAGAAGAAGAAGAAGAAGAAGAAGAAGAAGAAGAAGAAAAGAAGAAAAAAAAAAAACAACAACAAAAACAACAACAAAAAAGAACAAAAAGAAGAAGAACAACAACAACAACAACAAGAAGAACAAGAAAAGAAAACAAGAAGAAGAAAAAAACAAGAAGAATAACAAAAGAAGAAGAACAAGAAGAAGAAGAACAAGAAGAAAAAGAACAAAAGAACAAGAAGAAGAACAAGAAGAACAAGAACAACAAGAAAAAGAAAACAAGAAGAAGAAGAAGAAAAGAAGAAAAAGAAGAAAAGAAAAGAAGAAGAACAAGAAGGAGAAAAACAAGAAGAAAAAGAATGCAAAAGAAGACGCAAAGAAAGAAGGGAAAAACAACAACAACAACAACAACAAAAAGAAAGAGAAAAGAGTCCAATTTGATCAAACTATTGTCTGGATTTCGAAAGAAAAGATTTCTAATCGCACGCAAAGAAACACCGGGGAAGGGGGTAAAGGATCCCCCTAACCTATAAGGTCGTAGGGAGCGAGGGGTCAGAGACCTCACTTCTCTAGGGCCCCGTTTTTTGAGGGAGGCGGGCCACTCCCCTCCCTCCTGCTTTACCTTCCCTACCCAAAGAGGGAGGGGACCCATTTACATGGGGGAACTGGGGGGAAATGTACTGAAGCCAAGGCGCGCAAAAAAGGTCACCCCCAACTGGTAACCCCCGTCAGACGCTGTTAACTTGGCTGGGGGAAAGCGAGTGCTCCCACCACTGGCTATCCCGTCCCCTACATACATCCAGGAAAAACCCAAAAAACCCGTTCCAAAAAGATGACTTTAAAGGGAAAAAAAAGAAGAAGGAATTTAAAAAAAACCGCATACCACGGGACTTGATTAAAAAAAAAGCCATAATTTTTTTCCATTATCCCGAAAAAAAAATAAAAATAAAATAATAAAACCTAAACATCCCCCCTCTTCCTTCCTCTTTCTCCCCCCCTTTTCCCTCCCCCCCTCTCACCCCTCTCTTCTCCAATCTCCCTACTCTTTCTCTCTTTTTTTTCTCTTCTCTCTCCCCCCCTTCTCTCTCTCCTCACTCCCCTCTCTCTCTCTCTCTCCCTCCTCCTCCCTTTTCTCCCCCCTCTTTCTCTCCTCTCTCTCTCTCCTCTCCTCTCTCTCTCTTCTCCTCTCCCCTCTCTTTTTCCCTCTCTCTTTTCTCTCTCCCTCTCCTTCCCTCTCTCTCTGTCCCCCTCTCTCTCTCCCCCCTCTGTCCCCCTCTCCTCTTTCCCCTCCGTCCCCCCTCCCCCTCACCCCCTCCTCTCTCTCTCCCCCTCTCCTCCCCCCTCTCTCCTTCCCTCTCTCCGCTCTCTCTCCCCCTCCCCCCTTTCCTCTCTCCCCTCCCTCCTCTTTTTCTCCCCCTCTCTCTCTCCCTCTCTCTACCCCTCTCTCCCTCTTCTCTCTCTCTCTCCCTCTCTCTTTCTCCCCACCCTCGCCTTTTCTCTCTCTCCCTCTATCCCCCCCCCCTCTCTCTCTTCTTCCCCTCCACTCTACCCCCTCTTTTTCTTCCCTTTTCTTTACCGACCCTTTTAACGGTTTTGTTTCAGTGGCTGAAGTAAGAATTACGGAAAGGCTGACTAACACAAAGAGAGCTATTGGGCCTGTTGTTATTATGTTATTATATATTAATGTTTTTCTTTGTTTTTCTCTCCTCTCTGTGTGTGTGTGTGTTTTGTGGTGTTTGTGTGTGTTGTGTGTGTGGTGTGTGTGTGGGGGTTTTGGGTGGGGTTTTGGTTGTTGTTGTGTGTTCGTGTGGTTCGTGGGTTCGTGTGTGGTGTGTGTGTGTTTCGTGGGGTGTGTGTGTGGGTGTGTGGTGTGGTTTTTGTGTGTGTGGTGTTTGTGGTGGTGTGTGTGTGTGTTGTGGGGTGTGTTCGTGTGGTTGTGTGTGGTTTCGTGGTGTTGGGTTGGTGTGTGTTCGTGTGTGTGTGGTGTGTGTGTGTGTGTTTTGTGTGTGTTGTTGTGTGGGTTTCGTGTGTGTTGTGGTTTTCGTGTGTTCGTGTGTTCTTTTGGGTTGTGGGGGTGTTCGTGTGTGTGTGTGTTCGTTGTTGTGTGTTTTGTGGGGTTGGTGTGTGTGTGTGGTGGGTTGTGGGGTTTTGTGTGTGTGTTGTGGTGGTGGTGGGGGGTTCGTGTGTTTTCGTGTGTGTGGTGTGGTGTGTGTGGGGGTTGTGTTGTTGTGTGTGTTTTGTGTGTGTGTGGTGTGTGGTTTGTGTTTTCGTGTATTGTTTCGAGTGTGTGTGTGTGTGTGTGTGTGTGTGTGTGTGTGTGTGTTTTGTATTGTGGTGGTGTGTGTTCGTGTTTTCGTGTGTGTTGGGTGGTGGTTGTGTTGTGTTTTTGTATGTGGGGGTTGTTCTGTGGTGTTTGGTGTCGTTGTGTGTGTGTGTTTTTGGTGTGTTCGTGGTGTTGTGTTTTTTTGTTCTGTGTGGGGTTATGTGTGTTCGTGTGTGTGTGTGTCTGTGTGTGTGTGGTTCTATTCTTTATTCTTTCTTTTTACGAGGGATAATGGAATAACACTGATTTTTTTACATTCAGTCCCCGACTTTTAGGGGTTTTGAAATTGTAAATTTTTCCCCCCGGGCACACAATGGCCTACTTTTACGCAAAGCGGAACGGGTTTAAAAACGTGTGCAAGATTTTTCGCGTGCGTTCGCACAGGGGAGTTTGGGTTTATATCTCATCCGAAAGGGATTTTGGGGAAGTGGAGTGGTTTTTCCCGGGGCGCGCGCGCGCGCGCGGTGTGTGGGTGTGTGTGTTTTGGGGGTGGTGGTGTGGTGTGTTGTGTGTGGTGTGTGGTGGTGTGTGTTGGTGTGTTTTCGCTGCCTTTGGGAATGTAACGTCTAATCGGGTAAACCAAGAGATAATGACATCAAGGAAAACTTAAAATCTTTTCTTTTTTTCTTGCGTCTGCGAAAATTTTAAAAAAAAAAAAAAACCCCCCCAAAACAAAACACACACAAAAAGAAAAACAATAAAAATTTTTCCCTTTAAATTTAAAACCAAAAACGTAACGAGGAATGATAAAAAAAAAAAACAAGAAAAAATATTTTTTTATATATATTTTTAACATAATAAATAAAAAGGAGAGAGGAGAGAGAGAGAAAAAAGGGAAGAAAGAGAGAGAGAGAGAGAGAAAGAGAGAGAGAGAGAGAGACAAACAAGTGCACAAATTTAGAAAAAAGGGTTATAAATGAGACAAAAAGCTGAGAATCACGATGAGTGGGGGAACGGTTGCAATCTTCGGGGTTCCCACATCGGTCTACAGACTCAGAAAGAAAAAGGTGAAGTTTTGTGAAAGTGCCAAAAGAAGAAAGAAAAAAAAAAGGGGGAAAAGAAGAAGAAGAAGAGAAGAAAAGAAGAAGAAAAAGAAAAAGAAAAGAAGAAAAGAAGAAGAAGAAGAAAAAAGAAGAAGAAGAAAAGAAAAAAAAGAAAAGAAAAGAAAAGAAGAAGAAAAGAAGAAAACAACAACAACAAAAAAACAACAAAACAACAAGAAAAAACAAAAAAAAAAAAACAACAACAAAACAAAAGAACAAGAAAAGAAAACAAAAAGAAGAACAAAACAAGAAAAAAATAACAAGAAAGAAGAACAAAAAAGAAAAAACAAGAAAAAGAAGAAAAAGAAGAACAAAAGAAAAAAAGAAGAACAAAAAAAAAGAAAAAGAAAACAAGAAAAGAAAAAGAAGAAGAAGAACAAGAAAAAAAAGAAAAAAAACAAGAAGAAAAAAACAAGAAGAAAAGAATGCAAAAGAAAACGCAAAGAAGAAGAGAGCAACAACAACACAAAACAACAACAAAAAAAAATGAGAAAAGAGTCCAATTTGATCAGAACTTTTGGGTCGGGTTTCAAAAGAATGATATCTAATCCGCACGCAAAGAAACATCCGGGAGAAGGGAAAGGACCCAAACCTAAAAGGGTCGAGGGGAGGAGGCGTCAAACCTCCTCTCTGGGGCCAGTATATTGAGGGCAGGCCCCCCATCTCCTCTCCCTCGCTGCTTACCCCCCCTCCCCAAAAAGAGGGCGGGTACCCATTTACAGCGGGGTGAACTGGGGAACTGACTGAAGCCAAGGCGCGAAAACGGTCACCCACCAACGGTCCCCCACGCTCAGCGACGCCTAACTGGCTGGGGGAAAGCGAGTGCTCCGACCCCTGAGCTATCCCGTCCCCTACAACACCGGCAAACCCCAAAACCTTTCCCAAAAAAAGAAAAAAAAAAGGGAAACTTGTTGGACGAAAAAATTGGGAGAGTGATAATAAAAAAGAAAAAATTTTGGGAGGGCAAAAATTCCCTTTCCCCTGGAGTCATGGGGGGACGGGGTACATGGGGTTTGGGGTGCCGTCAAAAAAAAAAAAGAGAGAGAAGGGGAAAAAAAGAGGAAAAGAGAGGGAGGGGAATAGAAAAGAGAGAGAGGAGAAGAGGGAGAAGAAGAGAGGAGAAAAAAGAGAAGGGGGGGAGATAATAGAAGAGAGAGAGGGGGAGAAAAAAGATAAGAAAAAAAGGGGGGAAGAAAAAGAAAAGAAGAAAGAAAGAGGAAAAAAAGGAGAAGAGAGAAAAAAGGGGGGGAAGGGGGGGGAAAAAAGGAAAAAAAAAAGAAAAAAAAAGAAGGAAGAGAAAAAGGGGGAGAGAAAAAAAAAGGAAAAAAAAAAAAAAG
This sequence comes from Rapana venosa, assembly GCA_028751875.1. NCBI lineage: Eukaryota > Metazoa > Mollusca > Gastropoda > Neogastropoda > Muricidae > Rapana > Rapana venosa. Next base: position 40,271,256 of record CM054165.1, read on the forward strand.
AGAGAGAAAGAAAAAAAAAGGAGAAAAAAAGAAAAAAGAGAGAGTGAGAGAGAAAAGAGGAAGAGAGAAAAAGAGAGAGAAGAGAGAGGAGGAGAAGGGGAAATAGAAAGAAAAAGAAAGAGAAGAAGGAAAAGGAGAGAGGGAAAGGGGGGGGGAAAAAGGGAAAAGGGGAAAAAAAAAAAGGAGAGAGGAAAGAGAGAGAAGAGGAAAAAAAGGGGAAAAAAAGAAAAAAGAGAGAGGGAGAAAAAAAAGGGAGAAAGTGGGAGAGAGAGAGGAAAAAATTTGAAAAAAAAGACAAAAAAGAAGGAGGGAAAAAAAAGAGAGAGAAAAAGAGAGGAGAAGGGGGGGAAAAAGAAGAAGAGAAAGGAGGGAAAAAGGGGAAAAAAAGAGAAAAAAAAAAAAGAGAAGAAAGGGGGGGAAAAAAAGAAAAAGGGGAGAGGAAGAGAGGAGAGAGAGAGAAGGGGGGGAAGAGGGGGGAGGGGGAAAAAAAAAAAGGGGGGGGGAAAAGAGAGAAAAAAGGGGAAAAGAAGGGGAAAAAAAAAAGAGAGGGAGAGAGAGGAAAAAGAGAGAAAGAGAGAAAAAGGAAAGGGGAAAAAAAGGAGGGGGGGGACAAAACGAAGGGGAAAAAAAAAAAAAGGGGGGGGGGGAAAGGAAAAAAGGGGAAAGGGGAGAGAGAAGGAGAGAGAAGAAAGAGGGAAAGGGGGAGGAAAAAAAGGAGAAAAAGAGGGGGGAAAAAGGAGAAAGAAAAAAAAAAGGGGGGAGAGAGAAGAAAAAGAGAGAAAAAAGAGAGAAAGGGGGGAGAGAGAAAGAGAGAGAGAAAATAGGGAGAGAGAAAAGAGAGAGAAAGAGGGGGGGGGAAAAAAAGGAGAAAGGAGAAAAAAGAGAGGAGAAAAAAAAAAAGAGAGAAGAAGAAGAGAGAGAGAGAGAGAAGGGGAGGAAAAAAGAAAAGAGAGAGGAAAAAAAAAAGAGAGAGAAAGAAAGAAAAAAGAGAGAGGGAGAGAGAAGAGAAAAGAGAAAAAAAGAAAGAGAGAGAGAGAGAGAGAAAAAAAAAGAAAAGAGAGAGGAGGGAAAAAAGGAAAAAGGGAGAAGGAGAGAAGGGGAAAAAAAAGGGGGGGGGGAAAAAAGGGGGGGGGGGGGGGGGAAAAAGGGGGGGTGGGGAAAAGGGGGGGGGGAAAAAAAAAAAAAAAAGGGAGAAAGGGGGGGGGGGGGGAAAAGGGGGGCTCGGGGCCAAAAAAAAAAAAAAAGGGAGGGAGGCAAAAAAAAAAAAGGGGGGGGGGGGGGGGGGGAAAAACCCTTCGGGGCCCCCAAAGGGGGGGGGGGGGGGGGGGGGGGGAGGGGGGGGGGGGGGGGGGGGGGAAAAAAAAGGGGGGCCAAAAAAAAAAAAGGGGGGGGGGGGGGCGCCCGGGGCCGGGGGAAAAGAAAGGGGGGGGAAAAAAGGGATGGGGCGTAGGGAGAACCGGGGAAAAAAAAAAAAGGAAAAGGGGGGGGGGGAAATCGGGGCCCCCAAAAAAAAAAAAAGGGGGAAGGGGGGGGGGAAGGAGGAAGGGAAAGGGGGGGAGGGGAAAAAGGGGGGGGGGGAAAGGGGAAAAAAAGGGAAGAGGGAGAAGGGGGGAGAGGGGGGGGGGTGGGAACAAAAAAAAAGGGGGAAAGGGGGGGAGGAAAAAGGAGAGGGGGGGAAGAGAGAGAAGGGAAAAAGGGGGGGGAAAGGAGGAAAAGGGGGGAAAAAAGGGAGAGGAGGGAAAAAAAAGGGGGGGGGGGGGAAAAAAAACAAACAAGAAAAAACAAAAGAATAAAAAAAAGGGGGAGGGAGGGGGGGAAAAAGGGGGGGGAAAAGGGGGGGGGGGGGGGAAAAAAAAGGGGGGAGAGGAAAAAGAAGGGGGGGGGAAAAATCGAAGGCAAAAGAAAGAAGGGTGGGGGGGAAAAAAAGGGGGGAAAGGGGAGGGGGGAAAAGGGGGGGGGGGGGAGGGGGAAAAAGGGGGGGAAAAAGGGGGGGAAAAAGGGAAAAAAAAAGGGGGGGGGGGGAAAAAAAGGGGGGGGGGGGGAAAAGAAAAAAAAGGGGGGGGGGGGGAAAAAAAAAAAAAAAAAAAGAAAAAAAGGGGGGGAAAAAAAAAAAGGGAAAAAGGGGGGGGGGGGAAAGGGGGGGGGGGGGGGGAAAAAAAAAAAAAAGGGGGGGGGGGGGGGGGGGGAAAAAAAAAAAAAAAAGGGGGGGAAAAAAAAAAAGAAAAGAAAAAAAGGAAAAAAAAGAAAAAAAAAAAAGGGGGGGGAAAAAAAAGAAAAAAGGGAAAAAAAGGGGGGGAAAAAAGGGGGGGAAAAAAAAGGGGGGAAAAAAAAAAAAAAAAAAAAAGGGGGAAAAAAAAAAAAAGAAAGGGGGGGGGGGGGCCCCCCCAAAAAAAAAATGGGGGGGGGGGGTCAAAAAAAAACCCGGGGGAAAAAAAAAGGGGGGGGGGCGGGGGGGGGGGGGAGAAGGAAAAAAAAAAAAAAGGGGGGGGTAAAAAAAAAAAAAAAAAAAAAAAAAAAAAAAAAAAAAAAAAGGGGGGGGGGGGGGGGGGGGAAAAAAAAAAAAAAAAGGGGGGGGGGAAAAAAAAAAAAAGGGAAAAAAAAAAAAAAAAAAAAAGGGGGGGGGGGGGGGGGGGGAAAAAAAAAAAAAAAAAAAGGGGGGGGGGGGGGGGAAAAAAAAAAAAAAAACAAAGGGGCCCCCTCGGGGCAAAAACCGGGGTGGGGCAAAAGGGGGGGGGGGGGGGGGGGCCCCGGGGGGGGGGGTTCCCCCGCCCCCCCCCCCAGCGGGGGGGGGGCCCGTCCCCCCAAAAAAAACCGCCAAAAACCGCCCGGGGGGGGAAAAAAAAAAAAAAAAGGGGGGCCACCAAAAAAAAAAAAAAGGGGGGGGGGGGGGGGGGGGGGGAAAATAAAAAAAAAACAAAAAAAAAAAGGGGGGGGGGGGGGGAAGGGGGGGGAAAAAAAGAGGAAAACAAAACGGGGCGGGCCCGGGGGGGGGGGGTCAAAAAACCCCCCGGGGGGGGGGGGGGGGGGGGGGGGGGGGGGGGGGGGGGGGGGTTCCCTCCCCCAATTCCTTGGGGGGGTTTTCCCCCTCTCGCTTTTCCGGGCCTTTTTTTGGTTTGTTTGGGGGTTTTGGGGTTTGGTGGGGGGTGTTTGGTTTTTTGGGGGTTTTTTTTTTTTTTTTTTTTTTTTTGTTTTTGGTTTTTTTTTTTGGGTTTTTTTTGGGGGGTTTTGGGGGGGGGGGGGGGGTTTTTTCCCACCCCCAAAAACGGCGGGGGCAATTTTTTTTTTTTGGTTGGGCTCTTATGGTTTTTTTTATTTTTCTGTTTGGGGTTTTTTTGTTTTTGGGGGCCCGCCCTTTCCTTTTTTTCGTTCCCCGCTTTTTCCCCTTTCCCCCCCCCTCCCCCCCCCCCTCCCCCCCCCCCTTTTCCCCCCCCCCCTCCCTCCTCCCCCCCCCCTTTTTTCCCCCCTTGGTTTTAAAAAGGGGGTTTTTTTTTTTTTTTTTTTATTCGGTTTAAAATTTAAAAACCTAGTGCTTTTTCTCCGCCCCCGTGGTTTTCGGTTTTTTTCCTCTTTCCCCCCCCCCAAACTCTCTTCTGGGCCGGATTTTTTTTTTAAAATTTGTTTTTGGTTTTTGTTTATTGTTTTTTTAAATTTTTTTTTTTTTGGGGGGGGGTTTTGGGGGTTTTTTTTTTTTCGCTTCCCCCCCTTTTTTTTTGGGGGGGTTTTTTTTTGGGGGGGGGGGGGGTTTTTTTTTCTTTTCCTGGGGGGGGGTTGTCTGTGGTTTTTTCCCCAAAAAAGTCTGCGCGGTGTTCTTTACGGTCTCTCTCTAATTTATCTTTTCAAGCCCCAAAAAAACCCCAACACCCCCCCACCCCAACCCCAAAACCAACCCCCACCCACCCCCGGACCCAAAACCCAAATAAAAAATAAAAAAAAAAAGAAAAAAAAAAAAAAAAAAAACAAAAATAAAAGAAAAATAATAAAAATTTTAAAAGGAAAAAAAAAATAAAAAAAAAAAAAAAAACCCCCCCACCCCGCAAAAAAATGGCCCGAAAAAAATAAAAAAAAAAAAACCCTAAAATTTTTTTTTTTATTTTAAAAAAATACCATTCGAAAAATCTTATTCTTGAATAAAAAAAGAAAATTGGTGGGGTGAGGAGGTTGTTCTGTACGTCTATTCACATTTAGTGCTTTTAGTGTGTGTGTATGTATGTGTGTGTGAGTGAGTGAGTGTGTGTGTGCGTGCGTGCGTGTGTTCACGTGCGTGCGTGCGTGTGTGTATGTGTGTGTCTGTGTGTTGATTTACCGCGCAAAAAATTGTCGATGCAGCGGAATGAATTGGCTTTACAAAATGGTCTACTCTACAAAATTAATTCATTCTTATTCACAGACACACAAACACACACATACACACGCGCGCGCGCATACACACAACCACTAACATACTCATACGCACACACGCACTCACACATCCCGCGCAACACACACAAATACACACACAACACACAAATAAAAACACACATACACACACAACACACACACACACAAACCACATACATACAATAACACAAACATCACATACACACATAACACAACGCACAACCACTCACAAATACACACACATACACAAGCAAAAAAAACCACACACACTAACACACACACACACACACACACACACACACACACACACCACACACACACATATAGATGGCTTGATATATATATATAAAAAAATTAAAACCATATGCATATTTTATTCATTCAACATACCATCTCGAAAAATAAACATTTCACTTGACTTGACATGAAATGACATGACCTCCAACCCCCTTTCTCCACCACCCCCCCCCCCCCCCCCACCACAAACACACACCACACAACACACAACACACACACACACACACATCACAACACACATTCATCCCATATCCCCACCCATACCCCACCCACCCACCCACCCATCCCCTCCACCAATACAGTATTATTTAACAGACATGTCACACACTGCAGAACTCTTTTTGATTCCTTTTTCATTGAGATCAACAGTTCGTTTTCAAAGCAGTTTTATAGTTTACCCCTCCCCCTCCCCCCCCTCCCCCCCCCTCTCCCCCTCCCCCCACGAACTTGCCATTATATCGTTTAGTTCTGTGAAAACAGCACACCCACCCACACACACACACTTCTTTTTTTTTAAAGGCTGTATTGTGTTGTATTGTTTTGTATGGGACTTATCCACGTGATTTACAGCCAATAAGTCAAGTCAAGTCAAGTCTAAAATAATTCTAATACAAAACCTCTCGAGTGAATGTATGTATATATGAATGTATGTATGTATGTATGTATGTGTGTGTGTATGTGTATGTGTGTGTATGAATGTAAAGTATGTATGTCGGTATGTATGTCTGTATGTATGTATGGAGTATGTATGGATGTATGTATGTCTGTCTGTATGTGTGTTAATGTAATCTCTATATGTATGTATGTATGTCTGTCTGTCTGTATGTATCAAGTTTCAATAGTACCTGCTTTATGTCTACTTCAACTGAGTCATTTTTGGCCGTGGCTACACTTAACAGTTTGACAGGGGGGGGGGGGGGTATTTTTGGTCGCTCTGTGTGTGTGTGTGTGTGTGTGTGTGTGTGTGTGTGTGTGTGTGTTGTGTGTGTGTGTGTGTGTGTGTGTGGGGTGTGTGTGTGTGTGTGAAGTCAATTTTTGCTTTTGTCTGGGTGTTTTTTTTTGTGGGGGTGGAATGCTTTTTTTTTCTTTGGTATTTGGGTTTATTTTGTGTGGTGGTTTTGTTTTGTTTTGTTTCTTTGCTTAAAATCTCTGACGTTATGTATGAATTCGTCATGTTTTGTGGTTTTGGTTTGACTGACGTCATGCTCTGTAATTGATATTGGCTTAGAGAGTCTTTTTTTTCATGTCTATGTGTTTATATTATGTCTGTGTATCTGTCTGTCTGTCTGTCACACACACAACCACACACACACACACACACACACACACACAACACACACACACACAACACACCCCACACCCATACACATACACACACAGAGTAAAATCACTGAGAGTGAACAGACGTAAAATTGAAGGCAACACACACACACTAACCCTCGCCCCCCCCTACCACACACACACACACACACACACACACACACACACACACACACACACAAAACACACACACACAATTTCAAGATTTCAAGATTTAATTCCTTTGACTCATTTAGGGTTATGGGGGATTAAAAACATATTTAATGCACACATACACACAAACACACACTCACCCTACCCCCCCCCCCCCCCACCCACACACACATACACAGACACACACACACACTACCTCCCCCTTCCTCCACACACACACACACACACACACACACACAACACACACACACACCACACACACACCACACACACACACACACGCGCGCGCAAATACGAACTTAACTTTAATATCTCAAAAGGGCGAGAAATTCACAGCACACACACAAACCACCCCTAACCCCCCCATACACTCTACACCCCCTACCTTCCCCCCCCCCCCCCCCCCCACACACACACACACAACCACCCCATCCCACCCCCACATCACACATACACACACCCTCTAACCCCCACCCCCCCACTCACTTTACATCCCTCTCCCCCCTCCACACACACACACAAAATACACATACACACATTCACATCACCCACACAACACAACACAGACACCACCACACATCACACATACACACACACAGCACACAATACACACACACACACACAACCACCCCCACTCACACATACAAACTACATCTCACCCCCCACCCCACACCTCACCTTTACACCCCCCCCTCCCCCCCCCCCACACACACATATACACACACATACACAACACACATACAGACAAAACACACATACACACACACATACAACACACAAACACCCACACACACATCACACACACATACACACACACACACACACACACACACAGACACACACACAAACACACACACAAACACCACAACACACAGACACACACACACACACACACACACACACACACACCATATATATATACCTCTCTACCTATTAACTACCTACCACCTACGTTTTCCCCCGGCCAACGCGCAAAAACAAAACACGGGAATGCAAAAAGAACACCCCCTCCCTTTGAGGAGTCAAACCCACAACCCCATGGCCAAGGGGTCACGCCAAGAACAATAGGGACCCCACAGACACACACAGACAAAAACACACAGACACACAGCCCCACACACACACACACCATACACACACTCAGACACTCACACACACAACACACAAAACACACACAGACACACACACACACATCACACAGACACACACAGACACACACGCACAGACACTCACACCACATACACACCACCACAGACACACACAAAACAAAAAACACACACTGCACACACACATACATAAGCACACACTTTATTTTATATGTCAGTTTTCTTGATTTTTTTTTTTTTGGGGGGGGGGGTTGTTGTGAGGGTAGGATAAACAAAAGCTGTGTAAACTTAATCTTTTACCCTCAATAGACACACACACTCATACGCATACACACACACACGCGCGCGCGCGCGCGCGCGCCGCGCGCATACGCATACGCATATGCACACCACCCCCACCCCCACCGCACCCCTTTCACACACACGATTTCAAGATTATCCTCGATATAAAAGAATTAAACAAAGAAAGAAAGATTTCAAGATTTACTTCATTTAACCCCTTTTGAGTTAATGAGGATTACAAACATATTTAAATACACACACAACACACACACATCCCCTCCCACACAACACACACACACACTAAACCCCACATATACACCCCCCCCCCCCCCCAACACACACACAACAACACAAAAAACACACATACAACACACACACTAACACACACTAACACCACACAACTACACAACACACACACACAACACCACACACGTACATACACAACACACACAGCACACACAACACACACACAGACACACACACACACACACAACACACACACACACACAACCCACACACACACACAACACACACACACACACCACAAAACACACACACATGGTGGATCGGTGGTCTAGAGGTAACGCGCCTGTCTAGAAAGCGAAAAGTCCGGGTCTGAAGTGTGCGGCGGTTCGTACCCCGTTTGGACCGGAAATTTTTCCCCCATCCATATAGACCATGAGTGGTGGTCTGGGCGCTAGTCTTTCGGATGAGACGATAAACCGAGGTCCCGTGTGTTACACGTAATTATTTAGCGCACGTAAAAAAAACCCACGGCAACAAGAGAGTTGTCCCTGGCAAAATTCTTAGAAAAAAGCCACTCTGATAGGGAAACAAATACAGCTGCAGAAAAAAAAAAAAAAAAAAAAAAAAAAAAAAGGTGAAAGGGTGGCGCAGCGCTAAGTGGCGACGCGTTCTCCCGCTCTCCCCAGGGAGAGCAGCCCGAATTCAAATCTGAGCGCTTTGATTTGTTGCTTTACAAGATTCAGCGCTATATAAATTCCATACATTATTATTATTATTATTACATCCCCTCCCAAACAACACACACACTAACACACATATACAACCCCCCCCCCCCCCAACACACACACACAACACAAAAAACACACATACAACACACACTAACACACACTAACACACACACACTAACACACACACACACTAACACTAAACACAGATATACACAACACACACACACACACACTAACACTAACACAGACATACACTAACACACACACACACACAACACACACACACCACACCACAACCCCACACACACACAAACACACACACACACACACACAAACTCACACAACACACACACACACAAACTCACACACACACACTCACACACATACACAACACACACACACACACACACACACACACACACACTAACACACACACTAACACACACACACACTAACACACACACTAACACACACATACACACTAACACACACACACCAACACACACACACACACACACACACACTAAAACACACACACACACACTAACACACACTAACACACACATACACTAACACACACACACACACTAACACACACACACACACACCAACACACACACACTAACACACACTAACACACACTAACACACCACATACACACACACACACACACACACACACACACACACTAACACACACACACAACTAACACACACACACACACACCACACACACACACACACACAACACACACACACATGCAAAGCAACCTTGAAGTCTTAGCTCCTATTGAAAATAATAATGATTAAAAGAAAGAAAAAAATACTCGATCGGTCGATCAATCGATAGAGTGATCAGTGAGAAATCAGTTCGGTGCCAAAATGATCGATG
>CM054165.1:40308155-40310655 GCA_028751875.1 Rapana venosa
AACGGAACAAAGCCAGACCCTTTTCTTTAAGAAACCAAACAAGGTTATAAGTCTTGCTTTTTCAGAGTGAAACGGAGCGAAGTTGTTTTTGTTTTTCTTTCTCCTTTAACAGAGTCAAACCAAAGTGAAGTCTTTCTTTTTCAGAGTCAAACAAAGCCAATTCTTTCTTTTTTCAGAGTCAAACAAAGCCAATTCTTTCTTTTTTCAGAGTCAAACAAAGCCAATTCTTTCTTTTTTCAGAGTCGAACAAAACCATTTTTTTTCATTTTCAGAGTCAAACAAAATCAATTCTTTTTCAGAGTCAAACAAAGCCAGTTCTTTCTTTTTCAGGGTCAAACAAAGCCTTTTTTCCTCTTTCAGAGTCAAACAAAGCCAATTCTTTTCTCTTTCAGAGTCAAACAAAGCCTTTTTTTTCTCTTTTGGAGTCAAACAAAGCCATTTTTTGTCTCTTTTGGAGTCAAACAAAGCCATTTTTTTTCTTTTTCAGAGTCAAACAAAGCCTTTTTTTCTCTTTCGGAGTCAAACAAGGCGATTTTTTTTCTCTTTCGGAGTCAAACATAGTCAATTCTTTCTCTTTCAGAGTCAAACATAGATAATGCTTTTTGCTTTAGAACTTAACAGAGCAAAATCCTTCTCTTTCATAGCGTTATAAAGCAAAGGGGAAAAAAAAGAAATTCCAATTCTTTCTCTTAATAAATAACATTTCTTTTCCCCGTTGGAAAGTCCGTCCCTCTCAGTATAAGTAGCATCCCCACCCTCTGAAAATTATGTTCAGGGGGTTCCCTCTTTTCTATCCCTCTCTTGTTTCTGCCTTGTTCCTTTTCTTCCTCTCACCTTCTTCTTGTCTACTTTGTGCCTTCTTGGTCCATTCTCCTGCCCTTTTTGTTCCAGAAAAATCTATATGATAGTAATTCTGTCACACGCCAAAATAGAATGCGCTGGGCCTGTTTTGCCAGGAGCTTAACGGCAGCGCAACGCATTTTTAGCTCATATGTGAGACAATATTAGTTGCTGTCTGAGCGTTCGACGACGACGAAGAAGAAGGCAATTCTTTTTCTGTAGAACAAAACAGAGCAACGTCTTTCTCTTTCATAACATGATAAAGCAAGGGACAAAAAATAAAAGCCTATTCTATCTTTTCCCGAACCAAACCAAAACAAAGTCTTTCTTTCAAATCCACCTTCCTCCACCCACCAGGTAGTCTAGTACATCGTTGGGACACCACTGAAGATTTTACAACCAGCTTCCTCCACTCCACATTGTTTTCAGTTTTCAGTAGCAAGCCATTCCACTCAAGGCTACCAGTCCACTCTCTGATGTTGTCTTCCCATCGTTTTCTCTGTCTGCCTCTTCTTCGTCTCCCTCCTTGTACTGTTCCTTGTAGGACAGTCTTGGCCAGTCCAGATGTTCGTGTGACGTGCTCATACCACTTCAGTATACATGTTTTTCACTGAAGTCAGAAGCTCTTCATATGGTTGAATGGCATTTTTTAATTCTGGTTTTCACTTTCTTGTTAGTGATGTGATCTCTGTATGAGATACCGAGAAGTTTGCGAAAGCATCTCGTTGCCATTGCCTGTATCCTTCTTTCAATATCTGTTGTTAAGGTTCACGTTTCAGATGAGTACAGAAATGAGGCAGGTTTCAGAGCATGACGGAGCACAACATCAAATTTTGTGAGAAGTACCTGCAAGACCAGCAAGACCTTTACCTCGTCTTTGTGGACTTTACAATGGCATTCGACAAGAGTCTGGCATGCAGTTCTGAGGGCAACCATGAAGCTGTATACCATCAATGCCAACCTGATCAGAACCATAGAATGCCTCTTATAACAAGGCAACCATCGCAGTCTACTATGACAGCAACATAGGAGATTGGTTCCGAACCACAGTTATGGGTGTGCGCCAAGGATGTCCGCTCTCTCCTATCCTCTTCTTCGACCTCTTCAGCGTTTTCTTTCTTTCAGAGTTAAAAACAAACATATGATTTTCTTTTTTCAGTGTGTTTCCCAACATTTCTTCTGCATTTGTGATATCTGGAAAACTATGATCAAGATACAAAAAATAAAAGAGAGTAAAAGACGGATCCAGGAAAATTTATCAGCCTCTAGGGGAAAGGCTAGGCACCACGCACTGAAAACACATCTGCCGTTCCTCTCTTCATAACTTGCTTGAACTTTCACTTTCTTGGGCTGTTTAAGAACGCGTCTGCTTCAAAATAAATCCGTATGAGATTATTTTCAGATAAGTCGGATCATTTGTTATCGCTTTCTGTATGTGGTGGGGGGGGGGTGAGGTGGGGGGGGGGGGGGTAAGGGGTGTGGATGTTTTGTGACGCTGGAGAATGGGAAAATCATCATGAATATTATGGATAGAGAAGTAATGAAGTTATCTGTCAGTCTGTCTGTGCGTCTGTCTGTCTGTCTGTCTCTCTGTGTCTCTCGGGGGGGGGGGGGGGGGGTGAGAGGGGGGAGAGAGAAGGGGAGAGAGAGAAGGGAGAGA
>CM054165.1:40315655-40320655 GCA_028751875.1 Rapana venosa
TAAAATAAATACAAATTAAAAAACTGCAGACAGGTAAAGAACAAATAATGGGTGGCGCTGCTCTTGTGGCAAAGTACTCTTCCCCAGGAAAGCATGCAGCCTTACTTTCATGCAGAGAAATCTGCCGTGACTTAACGTGCTACACGATACAAAACACAACACAATGAAATACTATACTATACATAGCACTATACTACACAACACCACACTACAATGCTATCTGTTAAGTCTTTCTGGCAAAAAGGCGGGAGAATGGACCAAGAAGGTATTTCTCTCTCTCTGTCTCCCCCCCCCCCCCCCTCTCCTCTCCTCTCCTCTCCTCCCTCTCTCTCCCTCCTCTCCTCCCTCCCTCTCTCTCCCTCTCTCTCTCTCTCCCTCTCCTCTCTCCTTCTCTCTCTTTCTCTCTCTCCTCTCTCCTCTCTCTCCCCTCTCTCTCCCTCTCTCTCCCCTCTCTCTCTCCATCCCTCCCCTCTCTCTCTCCTCCCTCCCTCTCCCTCTCTCTCTCCCTCTCCTCCCTCTCTCTCTCCCTCTCTCTCCTCTCTCTCTCCCTCTCTCTCCCCTCCTCTCTCCATCCCTCCCCTCTCTCTCTCTCTCTCCCTCTCTCTCTCTCTCTCTCTCCCTCTCTCCTCCCTCCTCCCCTCTCTCTCTCCCTCTCTCTCCCCTCTCTCTCTCCTCTCTCGTCTCCCTCCTCTCCCTCCCTCCCCTCTCTCTCTCTCCCTCCCTCTCTCTCTCCTCCCCTCTCTCTCTCCCTCCCTCTCTTCTCCCTTCTCTTTGCTTCCTTTCTCCCTTTTTATTTTAATTCTTAAATAAAACATAAAGTCAGGAATGGAGAAGAAGAAAAAAACACGCCATGTACAAATATTTTCATAGGAGATATATTTTCTCCTTGGACACCGACCAATCCTATCTCAGGGTGAACGAGACATGACGATAACTGACTCAGCCAATCATTTCGCTTGTTTCGTTTCTTTCTTTCTTTTTGGAGCAGACTGAATAATCTCCCCTCTTGGCTGGGTTTTTTTTTTTTAATCCCTAAACAAGGCTAGGGGGTGATGTGTTTAGGGCGGCTTCTGTCGTCACAAAAGTAGCACCAGTGTCGTCTGCTGTGTATAATTGCTGAAATTGTATTTACAGTTTGCCTGGTTTGTGTGAAGCTGGCTTCTGCAAACCAAAAAAAAAAAAAGAAGAAGGAAAGAAAAGAAAAACAAAGAAGGAAAAGAGAAAGAAAAGAGACGGTGAGGATATACATAGTCCTGAATCTTTTTCTTCTTGTTCTTTTTCCTGTTGTTTGCGTAGGTGGTGTCGTTGTTGTTCAGTCTTCTTCTTCTTCTTCTTCTCATTTTCTTCGCATTCTTCTCTGCATTCTTCTTTACATTCTTCTTCGGTTTTTTAATTATTCTTCTTTGCATTCTTTTTCGCATTCTTCTTTGCATTCTTCTTCCCCTTCGCATTCTTCTTCTTATTCCTCCTCTTCTTTTTTTCCTTCTGCTTCCTCTTTGCAATCCTTTTTTTCGGACACTAAGACAGTAACTATTGTTATCTGTCATAATTATGAGCGAAAATACGTAGCGCTGCCGTTAAGCGCCTGACAAATCAGGCCAAGCACACACGACTTCGGCATGGGAGAGAACTGTTATCTTTTAAGTCTTTTGGAAAAAAAGGCAGGAGAATGGACCAAGAAAGCAGAAAATAGACAAGATTTGTGACAGGAAGAAAAGAAACAAGGCAGAAACAAAGAGAGTGATAGAAAAGAAGGAATTGCTAGCACAGAATTTTCCAGACGGTGGGGATGCTTTTTATACTGAAAGGCCCCTGACATCCCCATGGGGGAAATATACAATACAACATACGCACATAATAATAAGAACACCAAAGCCATGAGACATTCAACAATCAGCAATTATGGATAAATGTGAACAGATACTTCAATGCAGTCAGGTGTGCCAGCAAGTGAAACAGATACCCAATTTTTTTAAAGACATTTTCATCCGCTTTTAAGATTTTCTTATACTTAAGTCTTGAATGGTGATCAGTTTCGATTACATTTGGTTTTTAATGCTTTCCAAGGCATTGTGAAAGTCTGTCGATTTCCTACTTATTTTTGCATGAAACTGTTTTATTGTACATCTACCTTTTAATTGAATTTGAAATGCAAATACATTTGGGACTTGTTCAGTCATTTTGCATTTGAATGATTATATAGACTTTCTTCACCTTCACCTATCCCGTAGTCCGTGGACCGTGGGGGCACCACTGAAGATTCTGCAACCAGCTTCCTCCACTCCCCGCGGTCCTCTGCTTTCCGTAGCAAACGTCCCAGTCCACTCTCTGATGTTGTCTTCCCATCGTTTTCTCTGTCTGCCTCTTCGTCTCCCTCCTTGTACTGTTCCCTGTAGGACAGTCTTGGCCAGTCCACATGTTCGTGTGACGTGCCCGTACCACAAGTTTGCGTTTTTCACTGAAGTCACGAGCTCTTCATATGGTCCCATGGAGTTTTTAAATCTAGTTTCACTTCCTCGTTAGTGATGTGATCTCTGTATGAGATACCAAGAAGACTTTAGCAAACATTAAAATAGAATCAAAGGTATCATTTAGTTCTAGATACTGATCAACTCAAAAAAATAACCGATTCTCTTGACATCATAAGAGAGTGAACATAGTGACATTTTTCAGTCAACAAATGTTCTGCAGTATTCCCAAAAGAACGTACAAACTCACATTTCCATAAAAAAGTGTTCCATACAGTTTCGTTCTTTCTGACAAAGTGAACAGTGTACTGTTTCTGGTTTTTGGGGGTTTTTTGTTTGTTTTTTGTTTGCTGCCTCATCTTCTGACGACCCCCGTCCTATTGTTCCCACGCCGCTCATTCCAATCTCCCCGCCACAACCACACCCTGATTTGTTATGTCTCAACCTCAGGGTCGGAAGTCCACAGGGAGCCCATCACTATCAGGCCGCCGTGGGGCCACCAGCCAGAGGGGCCTTGCACTGCTGCTGGGTCACTTTGGTGGTGTTCAGTGGTGCCTGTTCTGAGCTAACATACGCAGGACACCACCTACTAAGCCCCCTACTAACGACAGTATTAGCTCAGTCGCGGAGCCAGACTGAGTGAGTTGCCCACCCCAGGTGGCAACCACCACAACGTCCCTCCAACGACCGTCCCCCGCGAACCTCCAACCCCAAAGGCTTTGACACAAACTCACCACAGGCACAGAAGTGTATGGGAAAACCGAATCTGAGGTCACCATGAGACCAGAGAAACCGGGACCACCGAATCAGAGGCAATTTTTTTTTTAATGCATGATGATCAATGACAATGAGGATGACGTAAAGATGCTGCTGTGGAAGTGCATATGCTTTGAGACTACTTGACAGGGTTGTACTCTACGCTTACTATCATAATATATCCCGGCGTCAACCGGGCCCGAGAGATACAGACACCTGCAGTGTTGGTCAGGTAATTTGAGCAACACTCAAACTCGCATCCGTTAAGTGGATGAAGCTCGACTGTGTGGTCCCAGTCTTCCCACTGAGCCCACAGCACACTCACTCTGGGTAGGAGCCGGCCGGAATCCGAAAAATCCCTATGACTCTTATGGGAATCGAACCCGCGACCTTCCAGTCCGTAACCCAAGGCGCTAACCACTGCGCCATGGCGGCTGGTATGTACTGTTTCTGTTATGCCCATAGCGTGAAGAATCACGTTAATGGTAATTATTCTATGTTCGATTCTGATTTGTAACCATTTAAGTTGTACATCTGTACATTTTAGTAAATACCTTTACCTGCAAGGAATGTAAGCTTTCATTTTTTCTGACCATTTATTTGGAACAACACTTTGGATTCGATTTCGATTGCATGGATTCTATTTCAATTGTACATCTCTGGTTTTGTACATTTTACTGAATACCTTTTGCCCCATGGTATATATGCTTTTACTTTTTCTAACCATTAATTTGGAACAGCACTTTAGATTCTATTTCAATTGAACATCTCTGGTTCTGTAAATTCAACTGAATATTTTCTTTCTCAAGGTATATATATATATATATATATATGCTTTTTTCTGACCATGTGGAACAAATTTCAGGGGGGGGGGGGGTGTTTTGTTGTTGTTCTTCTTCTTCTTGCTGCTGTTTTTGGAGTCCATAACCGTTCTCTTTCCAAAATCGTCTGCTTTCTCTTTCCAAATCATACACCTTTTTTTCCATCATACAACTTTTCATGATAAACCATACACGCATATTTCCAAATCATAAACTTCTCTTTTTAGATAAAAGACTTTCTCTTTCCAACCATACATTTCTCCTTTCCTAACAAACTGTACACTTTTTTTCCCTTTTCAAAAGACAGTTCTTGATTAAACCATTGGCGCCTGGGGCAACAGCAAAGTGAGAGGCTGTGACTATGACCAGTGGCTTTCTTTCCCACTCCTGGAATTCCACTTTACAGCTTAGTCTTTAGTGATCGACTATGACTCTCTGACTAGGAGGCTTGACTTGCACAGTCCTAATGTGCTGCAGCCCTAGGGGCTAGTTGGCCTTTGGAGAACATCTCCAACGCTGACTGTCCTTATGCCCACTTGGCTGGGAGAGTGGGGATGTACTGTGGGCAAGGCATCTCCACTATAATCAAATTTCTGCCCAATTTCCGAAACAGCAGCTGCCTCCTCTGTTTCGATTTGTTGTTTTTTTACAAGATTCAGCGCTATATAAATTCAATATATTATTATTATTATTATTATCATCATTATTATTATTATTACTATTATTATTATTATTATTGAGGTCATCGTCGAACACGACGGACAAACATTATATTATTATATCACACCTTTTCTCTTTCTAAACCATACACCATCTCTTTCCAGATGATACACTTTCTCTTCCAGTCATACAGTTCCTCTTTTTCAAATCACATTTACTACTTTTAAACAATGCAGTTGTCTTTCTTAATCATATACTTTGCTCCTTCCAAGCAATTTACTTAGGATTGATACAT
>CM054165.1:40323155-40325655 GCA_028751875.1 Rapana venosa
AATTGCGAAGAAGAATTGCAAAGAAGAAGGAGGAGGAGGAGGAGGAGGAGTAGGAGGAGGAGGAGGAAGAAGAGAAGGAGGAAGATGAGACTGCGAAGAAGAATGGCAAAAAAAGAAAAAACAAAGAACAAGAAGAGAAATTGCAAAGAATGCGGAAAAGAATGCGAAGAAAAACTATTACGAAGAAGAAGAAGAAGAAGAAGAAGAAGAAGAAGAAGAAGAAGAAGAAGAAGCACCATCACCCTCATTACTACAACCAAATGCAATAAAAACAGTACCACCAACAACAACAAAAGCAACTACAACGACAACAACAACAGCAATAACATCATCAACAACAACAACATCACAACAACATCAATCGTCACACACATGTTTAAAACCTTCACTCACCTTCTACCCTTCAAGACATCTTCTTCTCACCCATCAACAGCTAGTAAAGTTGATGATATTATGATTTATGACTTTTCAACACATTTCGTCACTACCTCAGAAACTAGCATCAACTGTGCCATCAGCAGAAACAAGCATGCAGCAACATCCAGGATGAAGCAACCTTGAGTGACTGCAGGTAAAATATAGACAGATGCGAAGAAAAGGGCGGGGAGTAGGATTGGGGAAGTTTGAGGGGGGGGGGGGGGTAGAAGAGGGAGGGAAGGAATCCCCCCCCCCCCCCAACTCCCCCCCCACTCTCTCCCCCAAGGGACTTAATATCCTCTTAGTGAAGATAGGCACTACTCCATGTTTAACATACAGCAGAAGAGAAGGAGTTAGAACGAGGCTTTGAGCCCCAGAACGAGGCCAGCCGTGACGTGACGTAGGTTGTGTCGTAAAGTGGTTTTGTTGTCGTAAAGTGGTGTGTTGTCGTAAAGTATGTGTTGTCGTAAAGTGGACAGGGTCAAAGGAGGTTAAGGAAACACGTCAAGGTTAGTTTTTGGCAGTTTTCCTTCTATTTTCATATTATCACTCTTGCATTCTACAGCGCGCACTAAGGCATCCACATAAATTTTTAAAAAACACTTTTTTCTTTTTTGTGAAAGGCTAGCCCCTGATTCAAATCTCAGGACAATTTTAACAAATTTGGTAGGTTTGAACTTTAAAAAAACCATTTCAGCAAACACTGTAACCCTTCTCAGTCCTTTTGTCGTCTGCTAGCTGCCTCACCACAATATGGATGTGCGGGGTCAACACTGTAGGAACACAAGCAGTGCTTACTTGATGATCATTTCCAACTTTCTCATCACTACCTGGTGTTAATCTATGGCCTCAGCTCCAAAAATACCCAACAAAGCACACAGTGCATTTTTTCATACTTTAAAAAAAGGTCTTTCAAAACCAGCAAACAGTTTTCTTACTGGCAGTCTAGAGAAGATACTACATGACCCCGGAAGCTAACCCCGGAGTGTAACCGAAGAACTCTGACTCTGGCAAATTTCCTGTGGAAACTTTTACCTTTTCACCAGCTGGGTTGTCATTGCACAGCCTGCAAATCATCGCAAAAAACAAACGATTCCAAATCTGACAATTCCTATTGTCTTTGTGAGCTTTTGAACTGGGTAAAACAACACACAAAGTTGGGGAGTATTTATTTTGTTCTAAGTTTTGCAGTATGGATTTGAGTTCTTATTTTATGTGATATCTTGTACACCGTCAGCGCCTGGGCTTTATCACAGTTCTTGATTAAACCATTGACGCTGGGGGCAACAGTAAAGTGAGAGGCTGTATGACCAGTGGCTTTCCCACTCATGGAATTCCACTTTACAGCTTAGTCTTTAGTGATCGACTATGACTCTCTGACTAGGAGGCTTGACTCGCTCAGTCCTTATGTGCTGCAGCCCTGGGGCCTGGTTGGCCTTTGGAGAACATCTCCAACGCTGACTGTCCTTATGCCCACTTGGCCGAGAGAGTGGGGATGTACTGTGGGCAAGGCATCTCCACTATAATCACATTTCTACCCAGTTTCCGAAACAGCAGCTGCCTCCTCTGCTGTTTTGGCCACGACACTACGATAAACATATACATTGTTCTAGCCAGTATTTTGGGGGTTGTGGTTGTGTGTTTACGTGTGTTGATTGAAAACGATATGCTAAGGCAGTTTAGAATTAATTTCCAGTTATATTTGGACCAGGCTTGTGCAACTGCTTGTTTATTTATTTATCTATTCATTATTTATTTATCTATTTATTCATTCATTTATCCATCATATTTATTTCTTCTTTTATGTCGAGGATAATGAAATAAGCTTTCATTTTGTTTGGTGTTTTTTTTTACATCCAATCCCCGAGTGTATGCGCTTTTATAAAGTTGGTCACCCCTTCCCAACAACACACGCAATGACCTACTCTTCAAAAAAAAAAGTGGGGTAGGTTTTAACATGTGCGCAAGATGTTCTGCATGCGTTCATACACGGGACCTCGGTTTACAGCCTCACCCGAACCCTAATTTTATCCTTTTATCAATTCTTTTATTTCGAGGATAATGGAAAAAGCACTCATGTGCT
>CM054165.1:40330655-40333155 GCA_028751875.1 Rapana venosa
TGCGTGCGTTCGCACACGGGGCCTCGGTTTATAGTCTCATCCGAAAGACTTTTGGGTCTGCCTGCCTGCCTGCCTGCCTGCCTGCCTGCCTGCCTGCCTGCCTCCCTGCCTGTCTGTCTGTCTGTCTGCGCTTCCCCCTATGAGCACTTTGATTTTTCGCAAACAGTTTCTTCGAAATACCCAAAGCGAACGTTGATCATTTCTGACACCTGTTTGCTCTGATAAACACACACACACACACACACACACACACACAACACACACACACACACACTCACACACACACACACACACACACCGCATAAGAGAGAGAGAGAGAGGGGGAGAGAGAAGAGAGAGAGAGAAGAGAGAAAGAGAGAGAATGACAATGACAAATTCTTTTATTTCGAGGATAATGAATAAGCACTCATGTGCTTTTTTACATCCAGTCCCTGCCGTAGGGATACATCTTTTATAATAAACCCAGAGAGAGAGAGAGAGAGAGAGAGAGAGGAGAGAGAGAGAGAGAGAGAGAGAGAGAGAGGAAGAGAGAGAGAAAGAGAGAGAGAGAGAGAGAGAGAGAGAGACAGACAGACAGACAGACAGACAGACAGAAACAGACAAGAGAAACAGACAGACACAGAGACTGAGACAGAGAGACAGAAACAAACAGTCACACCGAGACAGACAAACAGGCAGATACAGAGACTGAGACAGACACAGAGACAGAAAAAAACAGACAGACAGACAAACATGCAGAAACGGACAGAGGGAAACAGACAGACACAGAAACAAACTGAGACAGAGAAAGACGGTAACAGAGACAGACAGACAGAAGTACAGACCAATAGACACATTGACTGTGGCAGACGCTGAGACTGAGACAGACAGAGAGACAGAAACAGTCAGACAGACAGGTATTTTGAAGATGGAAAGGCATCATGACTTCAACCGACAGATTTTCCTTCTCTCTTTAAACGTCAAAAATAATTAGTTTGGATAAAAGCGAACAGGGGCTATGTTTCTTCAAATGTTTCTTCAGTGCTCTCGCTCATAGTAATCTTTTCCGTAAATATTTCTTGGTAATGTGTTATTTTAAGTTGTGAAATGCTATCATGATCTTCATACCCGACGTTTTCTTCCTTCTCTCTCCTCACTCACAAATTATCTTCTAAAAATCGAACATGGCATGTTCTCTTCGTGTCAATTTCTTCGTTCTCATCTCAATATAATCTTTTCGCAAATTCTTTTTTGCAATGCTTTCTTCTTTGCAATTTTCTTATTTTCTTCTTCTTCTTCTCTCTTCTTCTTCTTCTTCTTCTTCTTCTTCTTCGCAATTCTTCTTCTTCTTCTTCTTCTCTTCTTCTCTCCATTCTTCTTCGCAAATTCTTCTTCTTTGCATTCTTCGCAATTCTTTCTAATTCTTTGCAATCTCTTCTTCTTCTTCCTCGCAATTCTTCTTCTTCTTCTCGCAATTCTTCTTCTTCTTCTTCTTCTTCGCAATTCTTCTTTCTTCTTCTTCCTCCTTCTTCTTCTTCTTCTTCTTCTTCGCTTCTTCTTTCGATTCTTCTTTCTTCTTCTTCGCATTCTTCTTTCGCAATTCTTTCTCATTCTTCTTCTTCTGCTCGCAATTCTTCTTCTTTCTTCTTCGTTCTCTTTATCTTTCTTATTTCTTCTTCTTCTTTCCTTCCTTCTTCTTCTTCTTCCTCGAAATTCTTCTTCGCATTCTTCGCAATTCTTTGCAATTCTTCTTCTTCTTCCTCGCAATTCTTCTTCTTCCTCCTCCTCCTCCTCGCAATTCTTCTTCTTCTTCTTTTTCTTCTTCGCATTTCTTTGCAATTTTTTGCAATTCTTCTTCTTCGTCGTCTTCTTCTTCGCAATTCATCTTTTTCGCAATTCTTCTTTTTGGAATTCTTCTCATTCTTTGCAATTCTTCTTAGTCGTCTTCGTCAAGCGGCTCAAGACAGCAACAACTGAACTGCTGCCTGCCATATGAGCGAAAATGCGTTACATTGCCGTTACTATGCGTCTGACAAGTCAGGCCCAGCGCGCACGCACACGCACACACACACACACACACACACCACACACACACACTACATACACACACCACACACTACCACACACACACACTACCCACACCACACACACACATACACACACTACCCACACTCCACACACAATACACACACACTACAACACACACTAATACACACACATACCCACACACCACACACACATACACACACATGCACACACACACACACACACCACACACACACACACATACACACACTCACACACACATACACACACACATTTTCCCCTGGGTTAACATCAGTGCCGACTCCACTCTCCCCCAAAAGTCCTTCGGATGAGACTATAAACCGAGGTCCGTGAGCGACGAACGCACGCAGAACATCTTGCGATAACGTTAAATCCTGTTCCGCTTTTCGTAAGAGTAGGCCATTGTGTGCCGGTGGGAACGGATGACAGAATTTGCCAAACCGCATACACACGG
>CM054165.1:40340655-40358155 GCA_028751875.1 Rapana venosa
ATCCGTTCATAAAGAGCTTTTTTTTCATTACGTTAAATGCATCATGTGATTTTTCTTGTATTTATTTGTATTTACAAAAGAAAGTCGTCTATACACCCCACCCCATTGTCAATAGGCCACATTGGGCAATGACAATAAATTGGTCAAAGCGTCTGTCTGTCTGTCTGTCTGTCTGTCCTGTCTGTCTGTCTGTCTTCTCTCTCTCTCTCTCTCTCTCTCTCCTCTCTCTTTTCTCCTCCCCTCTCTCTTCTCTCTCTCCCCTCCTCTCTCTCTCTCTCTGGTGGGACGGGATAGCCTAGTGGTTAGAACATTGCGTTCGCAATCTGACCACCCGGGTTCGATTCCCGTTCAAGGAGGATATTTTCCCCTGGAGTTAACATCAGTGCAGACTCCACCCTCCCCAACAGTCCTTCGGATGAGACTATAAACCAAGGCCCCGTGTGCGAACGCATGCAGAACATCTTGCGCACACGTTAAATCCTGTTCCGCTTTTCGTAAGAGTAGGCTCTTGTGTGCCGGTGGGAACAGATGACAGAATTTACAAAACCGCATACACACACGGGGACTGGATGTAAAAAGAAAGCACATAGGTTCTTAGTCCATTATCCTCGATATAAAAAATAAAATAAATAAAAATATAAAAATAAAAACTCTCTCACTCCTCTCTCTCACTCCTCTCTTTCTCTCTCTCCCTTTCTCTCTCTCCCCTTTCTCTCTTTCCCCTCTCTCTCCCTCTCTCCTCTCCCCCTCTCTCTCTCTCTCCCCTCTCCCCCTCTCTTCCCCTCTCTCCCTCTCTCTCACTTGTGAATGATGTTGTTCATGCGTTTGCCCATGTCCAAAACAGCGTTGTCCTCACACACCCCTCACTATCTCTCCCTCTCTCTCTCACTCTCCCCCCCCTCTCTCCCCCTCTCCCCCACCCCTCTCTCTCTCACTTGTGGATGATGGTGTTCATGCGTTTGCCCATGTCCAAAACAGCGTTGTCCTCTCTCTCTCCTCTCTCTCTCACTCTCTCTCCCTCTCTCTTTCCTCTCTCCCCTCTCTCTCTCACTCTCTCACTCTCTCTCCATCTCTCTCTCCCTCACTCTCTCTCACTCTCTCCCCCCCCCTCCTCTCTCTCTCTCTCACTTGTGGATGATGGTGTTCATGCGTTTGCCCATGTCCAAAACAGCGTTGTCCTCACACCCCATCTCTCTCTACCCCCCTTCTCTCTCTCCTCACTCTCCCTC
The DNA here is from genome assembly GCA_028751875.1 of Rapana venosa. Classification (NCBI taxonomy): domain Eukaryota; kingdom Metazoa; phylum Mollusca; class Gastropoda; order Neogastropoda; family Muricidae; genus Rapana; species Rapana venosa. The sequence goes on from CM054165.1 coordinate 40,341,885, forward strand.
TCCCCCATCTCCCCCCCCCCCCCCTCTCTCTCTCTCTCTCTCACTTGTGGATGATGGTTGTTCATAGCGTTTGCCCATGTCCAAAACAGCGTTGTCCTCACACACCCCATCTCTCCTCTACCCCCCTTTCTCTCTCTCCTCACTCTCTCCCTCTCCCCCCACTCCCCCCCCCCTCTCTCTCTCTCTCTCTCACTTGTGGATGATGTGTTCATGCGTTTGCCCAGTCCAAGATAGCGTTGTCCTCACACACCCCTCACTCTCTCTCCCTCTCTCTCCCTCCCTCTCTCTCACCCCTCTTTCCCCTCCCCTCTCTCTCCCTCTCTCTCCCCCCCTTTCTCTCTCCCTCTCTCTCACTTGTGGATGATGTTGTTCATGCGTTTGCCATTATCCAAGATAGCGTTGTCCTCACCCCCTCACTCTCTCCCTCTCTCCCTCTCTCTTTCCTCACTCTCTCTCTCCCCCCCCCCTCTCTCTCACCCCTCTCCCCATCTCCCCCCCCCCCCTCTCCCTCTCTCCTCTCTCACTTGTGGATGATGGTGTTCATAGCGTTTGCCCATGTCCAAAACAGCGTTTCCTCACACACCCCTTACTATCTCTCCCTCTCTCTCTCACTCTCCCCCCCCCTCTCCCCCCCTCTCCCCCCCCCTCTCTCCTCTCACTGTGGATGATGGTGTTCAAGCGTTTGCCCATGTCCAAAACAGCGTTGTCCTCTCTTCTCCCTCTCTCTCCCACTCTCTCTCCCTCTCTCTTTCCCTCTCTCTCCCTCTCTCTCTCACTCTTCTCACTCTCTCTCCATCTCTCTCTCCCTCACTCTCTCTCACTCTCTTCCCCCCCCCCCTCTCTCTCTCCTCTCTCACTTGTGGATGATGGTGTTCATGCTTTGCCATGTCCAAACAGCGTTGTCCTCCACACCCCATCTCTCTCTACCCCCCTTCTCTCTCTCCTCACTCTCTCCCTCTCCCCCATCTCCCCCCCCCCCTCTCTCTCTCTCTCTCTCACTTGTGGATGATGTTGTTCATAGCGTTTGCCCATGTCCAAAACAGCGTTGTCCTCACACACCCTCCACTCTCTCTCCCTCTCTCTCTCTCCCTCCCTCTCTCTCACCCTCTTTCCCCCCCCTCTCTCTCCCTCTCTCCCCCCCCTTCTCTCTCCCTCTCTCTCTCACTTGTGGATGATGTTGTTCATGCGTTTGCCCATGTCCAAAACAGCGTTGTCCTCACACACCCCTTACTATCTCTCCCTCTCTCTCTCACTTCCCCCCCTCTCCCCCCTCTCCCTCTCTCCTCCCTCTGTCTCTCACTCTCCCCCATCTCCCCCCCCTCCCTTTCCCTCTCTCTCACTTGTGGATGATGGTGTTCATGCGTTTGCCCATGTCCAAAACAGCGTTTGTCCTCACACACCCCTACTATCTCTCCCTCTCTCTCTCACTCCCCCCCCTCTCTCCCCTCTCTCCCTTGGCTCTCCCTCGTCTCTGCTCACTCTCCCACTCTCTCCCCCACCCCTCTCTCTCTCTCTCACTGTGATGATGGTTCATGCGTTTGCCCATGTCCAAAACCACGTTTGTCCTCACACCCCCCCCCCCCTCACTCTCTCTCCCTCTTTCTCTCCCTCAAACCTCCTCCTCACCCCCCTCTCCCCCTCTCTCTCCCTCTCTCTCCCCCCCTTTCTCTCTCCCCATCCTCTCTCTCACTTGTGATGATGTGTTCATTGCGTTTGCCCATGTCCAAAACAGCGTTGTCCTCTCTCTCTCCCTCTCTCTCTCACTCTCTCACTCTTTCCCCCCTCTCTCCCCCCCACCCTCTCCTCTCCCCTCTCTCCCCCTCTCTCCCCCATCTCCCCTCTCCCTCTCTCTCTCTCACCTGTGGATGATGGTGTTCATGCGTTTGCCCATGTCCAAAACAGCGTTGTCCTCTCTCCTCTCCCCTCTCCCTCTCTCTCTCTCCCTCTCTCTCCCTCCCCCTCCCTCCTCTCACTCTCTCCCCCCCCTCTCTCAATCTCCCCCATCTTCCCCCCTCTCTCCTCTCTCACCTGTGGATGATGGTGTTCATGCGTTTGCCCATGTCCAAATCAGCGTTGTCCTCACCCCCCTCACTCTCTCCCTCTCTCCCTCTCTCTTTCCCTCACTCTCTCTCCCCCCCCCCCCCCTCTCACTCTCCCCCATCTTCCCCCCCCCCCCTCTCTCTCTCTCTCTCACTGTGTGGATGATGTTGTTCATGCGTTTGCCCATGTCCAAACAGCGTTGTCCTCTCTCTCTCCCCCCCTCTCTCCCTCCTCTCTCCCCCCCTCTCTCTCTCCCTCTCTCTCTCTACCCACCTCCCTCTCCCCCCCATCTCCCCCCCCTCTCTCTCTCACTTGTGGATGATGCTGTCCATGCGTTTGCCCATGTCCAAAACAGCGTTGTCCTCTCTCTCTCCTCTCTCTCTCACTCTCTCACTCTTCCCCCCTCTCTCTCCCCCCTCTCTCACACTCCCCCCTCTCTCCCCCACTCCCCCCCCCCCCTCTCTCTCACTTGTGGATGATGGTGTTCATGCGTTTGCCCCATGTCCAAAAACAGCGTTGTCCTCTCTCTCTCCCTCTGCTCTCTCACTCTCTCACTCTTTCCCCCTCTCTCTCTCCCCCTCTCATCTCCCCCTCTCTCCCCCATCTGCCCCCCCCCCCCCCTCTCCTCTCTCTCACTTGTGGATGATGTTGTTCATGCGTTTGCCCATGTCCAAAACAGCGTTGTCCTCTCTCTCTCACTCTCTCCCTCTCTCTCTCCTCTCACTCTCTCTCCCCCCTCTCCACACTCCCCCCTCTCTCCCCATCTCCCCCCCCCCTCTCTCTCTCTCTCACTTGTGGATGATGGTTGTTCATGGCGTTTGCCCATGGCCAAAACAGCGTGTCCTCTCTCTCGTCCCTCCCTCTCCTCTCACCCCTCTTTCCCCTCCCCTCTCTCTCCCTCTCTCTCCCCCCCTTTCTCTCTCCCCTCTCTCTCACTGTTGGATGATGGTGTTCATGCGTTGCCCATGGCCAAAACAGCGTTGTCCTCTCCTCCCCCCTCACTCTCCCCCTCCTCTTTCCCTCATCTCTCTCTCTCTCACTCTCTCTCCCCCCTCTCTCACACTCCCCCCTCTCGCTCTCTCCTCCCTCTCTCTCTCTCTCTCTCACTGTGGATGATGTGTTCATGCGTTTGCCCATGTCCAAACACGTTGCCTCTCTCTCTCTCCCTCTCTCCCCCCTCTCCCTCCAACCCCCCCCCCCTCTCTCTCTCTCTCACGTGTGGATGATGGTGTTCATGCGTTTGCCCATGTTTAAAACAGCGTGTCCTCGTCTCTCTCTCCCTCCCTCCCTCTCCTCCCACTCATCCTCCCTCTCCTCTCCTCTCCCTCTCTCTGCCCCCCTCTCTCTCCCCCTCCCCCCTCCTCCCCCCTCTCTCTCTCTCTCACTTGTGGATGAGTTGTTCATGCGTTTGCCCATGTCCAAAACAGCGTTGTCCTCTCTTCTCTCTCCCCCTCTCCCTCCTCCCCCCCCCCCTCTCCCCCTCTCTCTCTCGACTTGTGGATGATGTGTTCATGCGTTTGCCCATGTCCAAAACAGCGTGTCCTGCCTCCCCCCCCCCCCCCCTCTCTCTCTCTCTCTCTCCTCTCTCTCTCCTCTCTCTCCTCTCCATCTCTCTCTCTCTCTCACTATGTGATGATGGTGTTCATGCGTTTGCCCATGTCCAACACAGCGTGTCCTCCCTCGGTTCACTCTGGGCACTGCCGGCAGACAGGGCAGTGTGCCGTACTTGTGCAGCAGCTTGCTCATGCGACCCCCCTGACAGACAGACAGACAATAGATAAGAAAAAGAAGAAGAAGAAGAAGAAGAACAAGAACATAGAACAGAACAAGAAGAACAAGAAGAACAAGAAGAACAAGAAGAACATGAAGAACAAGAAGAACAAGAAGAAGAAATGGAATGTATATAGCGCTGTATCTTGCACAGACAAATCAAAGCGCTTGCACTCAACTCATTCTTACACAGTCATGCAACCAATAGCAAGTAATAGTTCTAACAAGTCCAAATGCACACACACACACACACACACACACACACACACACAACACACACACACACACACACACACACACGTTATACACTTTGGCAGGGTGATGGAATCTTTGGCTGTTGAAAAGCAGGGATAGCTATGAAATGAAACAGGAGAGGAAATTCTTAGGTTTGAAACAAATACGTTTTGAGGCAGGATTTAAAAGAGTCACAAGAAGGCCTTTGGCGAAGAGAGATAGGGAGGCCATTCCAAATCGATGGACCAGAAACAGAGAAAGAGCGACGGCCAACCTCAGATAGACAGAGAGAGAGAGAGAGAGAGAGAGAGGGAGAAGAGAGAGAGAGAGAGAGAGAGAGAGAGAGAGAGATGGATAATAATAATAATAATAATAATAATAATAATAATAATGTATGGAATTTATATGACGCTGAATCTTGTAAAGCAACAAATCAAAGCGCTCAGATGATTTTTTTCTTTTTTTTTATGCGTGTGTATAATAATAATAATAATAATAATAATAATACTAATAATAATAATAATAATAATAATAACAATAATTTATGGAATTTATATAGCGCTGAATGCGGTTTTTAAAATTTTGTCATCTGTTCCCACCGGCACACAATGGCCTACTCTTTCGAACAGTGGAACAGGATTTAACGTGTGCGCAAGATGTTCTGCAGGCGTTCGCACACGGGGCCTCGGTTTATAGTCTCATCCGAAAAACTTTGACATTCAGTTCGATATTTTTTGTCAAACTGGGAATAAAGGGCGAGGCTGAAAATTGAACCCAGAACCTCACGGTTTACTTGTTGGCAGGCGAACGTCTTAACCATCCTGCCACCTTCCTTCACATAGATAGATAGATAGATAGATAGATAGATAGATAGATAGATAGATAGATAGATAGATAGATAGATAGATAGATAGATAGATGGATGGATGGATAGATGGATAGATAAATAGATAGATAAATAGATAGATAGATAGATAGATAGACAGACAGACAGACAGACAGACAGACAGACAGACAGACAGATAAGATAGATAGATAGATAGATAGATAGATAGATAGATAGATAGATAGATAGATAGATAGATAGATAGATAGATGGATAGGTGCATAGATGGATAGATATATAGATGGATGGATAGATGGATAGATGGATGGATGGATGAATAGATAGATAGATAGATAGATAGATAGATAGATAGATAGATAGATAGATAGATAGATAGATAGATAGATAGATAGATAGATAGACAGAGATGGACATACAGACAGACAGACAGACAGACAGACAGATAGATAGATAGATAGATAGATAGATAGATAGATGGATAGATGGATGGATGGATGGATGGATGGATGGATAGATAGATAGATAGACAGACAGACAGACAGACAGATAGATAGACAGACAGACAGACAGATAGATAGATAGATAGATAGATAGATAGATAGATAGATAGATAGATAGATAGATAGATAGATAGATAGATAGATAGATAGATGGATGGATAGACAGATAGGTAGATAGATAGGTAGATAGATAGATAGATAGATAGATAGATAGATAGATAGATAGATAGATAGATAGATAGATAGATAGATAGATAGATAGATAGATAGACAGACAGAGATGGACATACAGACAGACAGACAGACAGACAGATAGATAGATAGATAGATAGATAGATAGATAGATAGATAGATAGATAGATAGATAGATAGATAGATAGATAGATAGATAGTCAGACAGACACAGGTATACATGCACACATGCATAGATACATAGATACATAATACATACGTGCGTGCGTATGTATACACCCACACCCACCCACACACATACACACACACAGCCACGCACAACACACACACACACACACACACACACACACACACACACACACACACACACTCGAAATAAAAGAATAAATAAATAAATAAGCAAATGCATTGATACAACACTCACACTCCAAATAAAAGAATAAATAGATTCAAACACACACACACACACACACACACACACATTCACACCACACACACACACACACACACACACACACACTCACACTCACACACACACACACCACACACACACACACACACAAGAGGGCTACCACTTATTAGAACAAACATCATGGAAAAAGGTCACAGAAACGTATCACCTAAAAGAGAGATTTCTAAACAGATCTGTCATCAAAACTGATAAAGCAAGAGTCGTGAGCCACTCTATGGCTTGCTCAAATATCTCCACAGCACGAAGAGTGAATAGTTTGTTTTATAGAATAAAACTTAATGCATTCGTAACCAAATTCAGTAGACACAGTAAATGTCTGTGTGGTGAGAATATTTCTAATACTCATATAATATTTGAATGTAAGAATACAAAAGCTTTTTTACCCCAATTTTCTGAAAACTCCCTTAGAAGCATATTCAATAATTTGAATCTGGCATTTGATATTGCAAAAGGTCTCTGGCATAGTCCTATGGGACATTTGTTATAGTTTCATTAACGTTAATCACTTTTCATGTTTTTGTTTCCTTGTTGTTTTTTTATATTGTATCTTTTGCTTTGTGCGGTTTCTTTTCATGATTAGACTACTTTTCCCCCCTCGCTTTTTTCAGTAGGGCCTCCACCACCACCTCAATTCTCATACAACCCTTGTATATATGTATTTTTTTTCTCGTCTAATATCACTGAGAGTGAACAGACGTAAAATCGAAGACAACAACAACAACAACACACACACACACACACACACACACACACACACACACACACACACACACACACACACACCCCACCTTTCATTTCCCGTCATATTATTTACACACCTATCAGCCATGAAGGCCATATCAGGGCCGTCCTCTTTGCTCAGTTTTAGCAACTCCTAACATATTCCCCGGCACGGGATAGCTCAGTGGTCGGAGCACTCGCTTTCCCCAGCCAAGTTAAGCAGCGTCGAGCGTGGTTACCACTTGAATGGGTGACTGTTGCACGCCTTGGCTTCAGTACAGTCCCCCCAGTTCACCCAGCTGTAAATGGGTACCTGCCCTCTTTAGGGCCAGGGAAGGTAAAGCAGCCAGGGAGAGGAGATGGGCGCCGCTGCCCTCAATATGCCGGCCCCTAGAGAAGTTGAGGTCTCTGTCGCCTCGCTCCCCTACGACCTTATAGGTTATAGGATACCTTTACCTTTACCTTAAAATATTCACCTCAAGTTCAACATCAACACCTTCTAATCCTTTCAAACATCCAACACCGTCAATCCGGAAAAAAATCGAATGACACCATACCTTAACTACTTCATTCCTTAAGGCCAATAAAACCAGGCTGTGCTGAGGACGCCAGCCATTCCGCTTAGTTTATCATCTTCAGGTTGCAAAAAACAAGCGAAAAGGGACAACAAACACTTCAAAGTACAGAATAATACATACAAAAAAATGTCATATAGGCAAATAACACTGCAGAATAGACATTCTGTGCTCATCCCAGTGTTTAAACATCACTACCTGGTTGCCAGAACAAAAAAATGCTGGCAAAATATCAAATAATACAAACAAGAAAATATTTGAAAGATTTGCATGAAAAAAGTAAAGGTAAAGGTGTCCCATAACCAATAAAGTCGTAGGGGAGCGAGGCATCAGAGACCTCACTTCTCTGGGGGCCAGCATATTGAGGGCGGCGCTCATCTCCTCTCCCTCGCTGCTTTACCTTCCCTGACCCTAAAGAGGGCAGGTACCCATTTACAGCTGGGTGAACACGGGGACTGTACTGAAGCCATGGCCCCCAGACGGTCACCCATCCAAGTGGTAACCACGCTCGACGCTGCTTAACATTGGCTGGGGGAAAGCGAGTGCTCTGACCACTGAGCTATCCCGTCCCCATGCATGAAAAAGGCTGGCGAATAGACTGGGAAGGCAAAAAATAAGCAAGAGAGATGAAAGAAAGGTAAGGGGGGAAAAAATCCAAATTCCGTGTAAGGAATTCCCTCTTCTTTTTTTACTTTTTTTTTATCCCACTCTTTTCCTCTTCTTCCTGTCACCTCCTTCTTGTCTTATTTTCTGCCTTCTTGGTCCATTCTCCTGCCTTTTCTCCAGAAAGACTTAGAACAATTCTCTCCGACGCCAAAGACGGAAGCGCTGGGCCTGACTTACCAGGCGCTTAACGGCAGCACGAGGCTTTTTCCCTCATATGACAGACAACAATAGTTGCTGTCTGAGCGTTCGAGGAATAAGAAGAAGAAGAAGAAGAAGAAGAAGAAGAAGAAGAATGTATGGAATTTATATAGCGCTGAATCTTGTAAAGCAACAAATCAAAGCGCTCAGATTACTTTGTTTTAATATCGAGGATAATGGAATAAGCACTCATGTGCTTTTTTACATCCAGTCCCCATGTGTATGCGGTTTTGTCCATTTTGTCATCTGTTCCCACCGGCACACAATGGCCTACTCTTTCGAAAAGCGGAACAGGATTTAACGCGTGCGCAAGGTGTTCTGCATGCATTCGCACGCGGGGTCTCGGTTTATAGTCTCATCCAAAGGACTTTATATAACAAGCAGAAAATAAGCAGATCAGTCAACAATCAATCAATCAATTAATCACTCAGTCTAATGATATTCACCAAAAGACAATCTTCAGAACAATCAAGCCTCTTTTGGCTACACCCTTGCTTTTAAATTCTTTTTTTTGCATTCATACTGCACGCACGTACTAAGGCATCCTCAGAAAGATGAACCACTTTTAGTGAAAGACTAGCTTCTGACTCAAAACTCATGTGATTTTGCACAAATTTGGTAGGTTTCAATTTTGAGTTTTAGTTTTCAGTAAACACTGTACCCACCTCAGTCCTTTGTTGTCTGCTAGCTTCCTTACCACAATAATTATGCACGTGCGGGGTCAACGCTGTAGGAATACAGGCAATCCTCATTTGATGGTTATGTCCAACTTTCTCTTGACTACTTGGTATTGCTCTATGTCCTCAATCCCCAAAACAAGTACACAGTGCATTTTTTCCTACTTTAAGATAAAACAAACAACTGTTAAAATCGGCAGAATTTTTGCCGACTAGCACTCTATAGAGGATGATACTACATGACCCGGAAGCTAAAGGTAGAGTGTAACCTTTGAGCCTGCTTACCTTCGCCACTTCCGCTGTGTCCTCTGCTTCGGCCTTGACCCTGGGGTTTCTGGGTGAGGGGCCATGTTTGGCGAACTCATGGATGAGAGTGCGCATGCGTTTTCCCTTGGAAACGGTAGCTATGGCTTCCCCTTCCGGTTTGACGCGGGGTTGTCTGGGAGTGGCTTCTTTCCGGGACTGCTGACGAATGATGGGACGCATGCGCACTCCTTGGCTTATGTGAGCGATGCCTTCCGCTTCTGGTTTGACCCTAGGTGGCGCTGTGGTTGGTCTTGCGGAGTCAGATCCTGCCCATAGGGATTTCATTGGTGGATCGGTGGTCTAGAGGTAACGCGCCTGTCTAGAAAGCGAAAAGTCCGGGTCGGAAGTGTGCGTGGTTCGTATCCCGTCTGGGCCCGAAACTTTTCCCCCGTCCATTAGACCATGAGTGGTGGTCTGGGCGCTAGTCTTTCGGATGAGACGATAAACCGAAGTCCCGTGTGTTACAGAAAATTATGCAGCGCACGCAAAAGAACCCACGGCAACAAGAGAGTTGTCCCTGGCAAAATTCTTAGAAAAAAGCCACTCTGATAGGGAAAGAAATACAGTTGCAGACCCAAAAAAAAAAATTGGGTGGCGCTGCTCTTGTGGCGACGTGCTCTCCCCGGGGAGAGCAGCCTGAATTTCACGCAGAGAAACCTCGCGACTTAAAGTGGTATAAATGAAATTGTGTGTGTGAGTGCATGTATGCCTTACTATACCGCTGCTGCTTCTTTAAGATTTGCCACCCAAAAAAAAAAATGTTTTGATGTGGAGCACATGACCTTATCTTTATTTGTGCATAATGATCTGTCATATTAATTTAGTTTGGAATGAAATTTTGCGACCCTCAGCCCCCCTCCCCCCCCTAACCCTACCCCCACCCACCCTCCCTACACATTTTGTGAATAGGTTAAAAAAAAACCCAACAACCTGACACAAAAACCCAAATCATAATTATTCATTTTCACACTGTCTCCTGAACAACCTTCCCCCCCCCTCTTCTCTCTCCCCCTCTCTCTCTCTCTCTCTTCTGCCCCCTCCTCCCCCCTCCCCCCCCCCCCCCCCCACCAACTCATCCCCTCCTCCCTCAAATCATACACATTTTTTATGAATAGGTTGGGTTTTTTAAAAACAACAAAAGGAAAACATTCATAGTAATATTTTTTTAACCTCTCTCCCAAACAACCCCTCCTCCCACCCACCCACTTTCTCTCTTCCCTCTCCTCTGCCTGAATAGATTAAAAAGCCTGATGCAAAAATAAAAAAATAAAAAAAATTCATCCCATTCTCTCTCTCTTTCCTCTCTCTCACCCCTCTCCTCCCACTTCTCTCTCTCTCTCCTCCCTCTCTGCTCTCGCATCTCGTTTTCTCTCTCTGCTTTCTCTCATCGCTCTCTTCTCTCTCTCTCCTCTGTCATCACCCCCATCTCTCTCTCTCTCTCTCCTCTCTCTCTCTCCCCCTCTCTCTCCTCTCTCTCTCTTCTCCCCCTTCTCTCTCTCTCTCCCTCCTCTCTCTCCTCTCTCCTCTCTCTCTCGCTCTCTCTCTCTTTTATCTCCCCTCTCTCCACTCTTTCTCTCTCTCTCTCTTTCTCTCTCGCTCTCCTCCTCTCTCTTCTCTCTTGCTCTCTCTCTCTCTTTAATCTCCCCATCTCTCTCTCTCTCTCTCTCGCTCTCTCCGCTCTCTTTCTCTCTCTCTCTTTCTCTCTTCGCTCTCTCCTCTTTAATCTCCCATCTCTCTCTCTCTCTCTTTCTCTCTCTCTCTCTCTTTCTCTCTCTCCTCTCTCTCTCTCTCTCTCTCTCTCTCTCTCTCCTCTCTCCTCTCTATCTCCCCATTTCTCTCTCTCTCTGTCATCTCCCCATATCTCTCTCTTTCTCTCTCCCTCCTCCACCCCTCTGCTCTCCACTCTCCCCTCTCTCTCTCTCTCTCTCCCTCTCATCCTCTCTCTCTCTCTCTCTCTCTCCTCTCTCTTTTCTCTCTCTCTCTCTCTCTCCTCACATCTCTCCCTTCCTTCACTCCATCCATCCCTCTCCATTCCACCTTCCCCCTTCTACCCCTCCCTCCACCCCCCACCCCCACCCCCCCACCCCCCCCACCCCCACCCCCAAATCTCCCACATCCTCACCCCTCAGCACTTTCCCCACGTTGCCGATGACCCCCAGCTGATAGTTGACCCGGGAAGCGGAAGTGGGACATCGGGGAATGTCACGTGGGGTGAAGGTCAAGGCCGAAGTGGAGGACGCCACCTGCTGGAAAGCGATCCGTTGGATGCTGCCCCTGTTCCTCTCGTAGTTGCTTACCCCTTGAAAGTCAAAGTCAAAAGTCAAATCGTTATTTCCAGATTTGGTATTTGAATAAGCAATGCATCTGCTTTTTTTGGTTTTCAATCAAGCCATCTATCTAGGAACAAAAACATCTTCATCAATATTATGTAATGAAGTACGACATTATTACGACAAGCTGTAACACTAAGATAGACTTAATAAGAGAGGAAAAAGAAACAAAATACGACACTTGCAAAACTCTCTCTCTCTCTCTCTCTCTCTCTCTCTCTCTCTCTCTCTCCTCTCTCTCCTCTCTCTCTCTCTCTCTCTCTCTCTCTGGATGTAAAAAGGCACATATGTGCTTATTCATTATCCTCGAAATAAAAGAATTTGTCATTGTCATTTGTCATTGTCATTGTCTCTCTCTCTTTCTCTGTATAAGTGTTGGGTTTAAATTTATTAAGATGTATCCTACGGGCGGGGACTGGATGTAAAAAAGCACATGAGTGCTTATTCATTATCCTCGAAATAAAAGAATTTGTCATTGTCATTGTCTCTCTCTCTTACGCACGCACACATGCACGACGTACGCACACACATACACACACGTACGCCTGGGCGCACGCACACGCACATGCGCACGGCACACACACACACACACGCACGGACACACACACACAATCACACACACAATCACACACATACATAAACACGTACACTCGCGCGCAAGTGCACACACAAAGATTTAAAATTAATAAAATAGTTGTATAAATATTTTAAAAACAAAACAAAAAAAACCATATCCTAAAATTTCAAACAAACCAATCATAATTATCAGGTTAATCTATCCCCCATTCTTTCACTTTCATACTTATAAACACACACACACACACACACACACACACACACACACACACAACACCACACACACACACACACACACAGTCAAATCCTAAAATTCAAACAAGCAAAATTATATCAGGTTACAATATCACCGATTCTTTCACTTTCATACTGCATAGAAACAATACACACACACACACACACACACACACACAACACACACACACACACACACACACACGCACGCACGACCACGCACGCACACACACACATTGTGTGCCGGTGGGAACTGAAGACAAAATTTACAAAACTGCATACAAAACTGGATTTTCAACAAACAAACAAAAAAGCACATGAATGCTTATTCCACTATCCTCCAAATAAAAGAATAAAGTAACAAAAACAAGAATAACACATAAACTAGATCCTTAAAATGTCAATTAAACAAACTATACCAGATTACTACAATATCACCGATTCTTTCACTTTCATACTTAATAAGAACAAAACAACAAAGAAAACCCCAACTATCCACCCCCCCCCCCCACCACACAAAACACACACACCACCCACACACGTAAACCATCAAAACACACAACAACGTACACACACACTACACACCACACACACACACACACACACACATAATATATATATATATTATATTATAAAATATATATTATAATATATATATATATAATATATAATATATATATATATATAATATATACACACAAAACACAGAGAAACAAAACACACCCACCGCATGCACGCACGCACATAGACACACACACACACCACATTCATACATGCACGACTTATACACACTCTCATACACACACTCTCACACACACACATGCACACACACACCACACACACACACAAAACACACACACACACACAACACACACAATCGTCTGATATCACTATTTTGGTGGAAGGACGTTAAACTGAAGAACTAACTAAACAAAAACAAAACACACAAAAAAACAGAAACAAAAAACCCCAACAAAAATACCTTCGGGTTTTATTCGCGATCCTGGAGGTGGTGTGGGTTTTTCCCACAGGGAAAATCCTCCCGGCATGCTTTGCGTGAGACCCACCATGGCGACTTGTGGAGACTAGGAGAAATAGGGTTAGGGTTAGTTGTTGTTGTTGGTGGTGGTTGTTGTTTGTTGTTAGTGGGGGGTGGTGGGGGTGTTGGTAATGAAGTAGTTGTAGTTGTTGGTTGTTGTTTGTTGTAGGGTGGTGGTGGTGGTGGTGGTGGTGGGTGTGTGGTGGTGTGTGGGTTGGTGGGGTATTGGAATGAGGTTAGTAGGTTGTTTGGTTGTATTTGTTGTTGTGTGGTGGTGGTGGTTGGTGTTATTTGGGATGAAGGTAGTTGTTTGGTGGTTGTTGGTGGTGTGCTGTTGTTTGTTGTTGTTGTTTGTTGTTAGTGTGGTGGTGGTGGGTGGTGGTGTGTTATTTGGTTAATGAAGGTAGTGGTTGTTGTGGGTTTTTTGTTGGTGGTGGTGGGTGGTGCTGTTTTGTTGTTTGTTTGTTGGTTGTTGTTGGTAGGTGGTGTGTTTGGTGGTTATTGTTGTATATGGATGAAGGTAGTGGTTGTTGGTTGTTGGTGGTGGTGGGGGCTTGCTTGTTTGTTTTGTTGTTGTTGTTTTCTTGGTTGAATGGAAGTGGTGGTTTGGTGGTTGTTGTTGTTGTTGTTGGTTGCTGCTGTTTGTTGTTTGTTGTTGGCGGTGTGGTGGCTGGTGGTTTTATTTGATTGTTGTTGTTGTTATTGGTAGTGATGGTGGTGGTGGTGGTGATGAAGGTAGTGATGGCGTTTGTTGTTGTGTGTGGTCGTTATTTGTTTTGTTTTGTTGGGTGGTGGTGTGGTGGTGTTGTATGTGAATGTTGTGTTTGTTGTTTTTTATTTGATTGTTGTTGTTGTGTTGTTGTTGGTGGTGGTGTGGTGGTGGTGGTGGGGTGGTGGTGGTGGTGGTGGGTGGTGGTGGTTATTGTTATTGGGTTATTATTGTTATGCGTTGTTGTCGTTATTGGTGGTGTTGTTGCTGTTGAAGTTATTGTTTTGGGAGATGGTGGTGGTGGTGTGGTATTGATGTTGTTGGTAGTGGCAGTGGTGGTGGTAGTGGTGGGTAGTGGGTGGTGGAAGTGGTGTGGTGCCTTTTTGTTTTGTTGATTTTGTTGGCAGAGGTGTGAATGGGTTGTTCGTGCTGGTGGTGGTGGTGGTGGATGCGCAGTGATGTATGTTCCTGTTGTTGATGGTGGTGGGGGTAATGGTTTGGGATGATGGGGGCTGGTCGCTGTTTTGTTGTGCGGGTGGGTGGGTGGGGGTGGGGGGTAGGGGGCTAGTATGGATGTAATGCGGATGCGGTAGGGTGGTTCCACTGCTAGTGGTGGTGGTGGTGGTGTGGTGGTGGTGGTGGAGGTGGTGGTGATGGTGGGGGGGGGGGGGGGGGGGGGGGGGGGGGGTACGATGGCTGCCGTTTCACCTCGAGCCTCTGGCACTACTTCTAAACACACAGAGAACTATAAAACAACAAAAACCCAACAACAACAACAACAACACAACAAACAAACAAACAAAACAACGTTCAAAATAATTATAGGAAAGCAAACAAAGTGATGGGAGAGACGGGTCGGGCCGTTGAAGGAAGGAGAGGGGGGGGGGGGGGGTGGCGAGGGGGAGAGGGGGTGTTACGGGGGGGGGGGGGGGGGATGGAGTAGGTTAGGGGGGGGGGGGAGTTGTGGAGCCGAAGGGGTGGGGGGGGGTGAGGTGGGGATAAGGAGAATGAAGTGCTATGAAAGCTTGATACAAGAGTATAATAAAAAAAAAAAATTATAATTGTGGACAGTATGGAGACAAAGAAAGATTGACAGAAGAGTTAACAAAAGATAAAGTAGCTGAGGAAGCGAAAGGCCGAAAGGCAAAGAAGTGAGAGGGGAGGTGGGGGGGGGGGGGGGGGGGGTAAATGAAAAGAAATAAAAGGGGTGTGGGATTAAAGATTTAGACAGAGAAAGGAAAAGGACAGGATGACTGACAGACACACACCACACACGCGGGCGCCCGTTACACACACACACACAGCCACACAACAACACACACACACACCACACACACAACCACACACACCCACACACCACACACCACACACACCCACAACACACACACGAAAACGGTTTTCTCAAGAAAATAATTGGTTCAGTATTTCCAGCAAGTTTCCACTCACCATAGAATACCTTCAGGACCTAATTGATATAAAAAAAGGATGGAGAGAGAAAAAAAATATAAGAAAACGGGAAAGCAAGTGCTATTTACACAATAGTGGACACGTGCTTCATATAACAGTAAACCCAATTCATAATTATAAACTAAAAAAATCTTGTTGATTTGCTATGCATTTGAATGAAATACAGTGGAAATTTCTCTCATCCTCACCTATTCCTTGTATGTAGACCGTTGGGGCACCACTGAAGATTTGCAACCAGCTTCTCCACTGCTCGCGGGTCTTGTTTTCCGTTCCATCAAGGCTACCAGTACTCTTGATGTTGGTTCCCATCGTTTTCTCTGTCTTGCCTCTTATTATTCGTCTCCCTCCTTGACTGTTCCATTGTAGTAGGACAAGTCCGTGCAGTAAAGATGTTGTGTGACGTGCCCGAACCACTTTAGTTTTGCGGGGACGTGTCTTTTCATTGATGTCAGGAGCTCTTCATATGACCCGATGGTGTTTTCAGTTTTGTTTTTTTACTTCTTGATGTTATGTGATCTCTGTTATGGAATGATGAATAATGTGGGCCACTACACTACACTGGACCCAAGAAGGAAGTGAGAAAGAAAGCATGGAAGACCAAAAAGCACGTGGAGGAGGAGGAGGACTGTAGAAAAGAAAGTGAGATGAAGGCCATGCTGCACTCTTGGGGTCAGTGACTAGGTTGGCCCAGGATAGGCAGGAGTGGAAGCAGCCCCGGC
>CM054165.1:40363155-40368155 GCA_028751875.1 Rapana venosa
CTCTCTCTCTCTCTCTCTCTCTCTGTGTTCCTTTACTGGGTGGGGCAAACTCTGATCTTCTCCTGTACTTGTTGTAAACTCTGCAGGAGGTCTGTACGCTAGTCTCAGCCAGAACAGCTTCCGCCATATTACCATTTATAATTATGATCTTTATACGGGTAAACCATTTTTCGTTTTAGTTTCACTTTCTTGTTTTTCTCTCTCTCTCTCTCTCCTCTCTCTCTCTCTTCTCCCCTCCCTTTTTCTCTCCCCTTCTCTCTCTCTCTCTTCTCTCTCTCTCTCTCTCTCTCTCTTCTCTCCTACCCCCCCCCCTCCATTGGTGTCCTTCCTCTCTTTCTCCCCCCTCTTTTTCAATATATAATATATATAATTATATAAAAATATATATAAAATATATATATTCTGTGATGGGTTTTTTTCCTCTCGTCTCTCTTTCTCTCCGACTTTTGTCTCTTTTCGTTTTCTTCTCTTTCTCTCTCTCTCTCTCTCTCCTCCTCTCTCTCTCTCTCTCTCTCCTTTTCTCTTCTCTCTCTCCTGTCCCCTTTCCCATTCTTTTCCTTCTCCTTTTTTTCCTTCCAATCCTTTTTCTGTCTGTCTGTTGTCTGTGTCTTTATCTTTTTCCCCAACCCCCTCCCTTCTCTCTCTCTCTCTCTCTCTCTTTTCTCTCTCTCTCTCTTCTCTCTCTCTCTCTCTCTCTCTCTCTCTCTCTTTCTCTCTCAAACAGGCAACAATGTGTTTCAATAGCTACGTCCACATCCACACTAAAACCCATTCATTATGGAGTACCACAGGGATCCATCTTAGGACCAATTCTCTTTTCATTATACATAAATGACCTTCCTCTCCATATCAAATCTAAATGCAAACTTTTTGCTGACGACACAACCATACATACAAGCCATACTGACATTAACTCTCTTGCAAAGACATTGCAAAATAGCACTGATGATCTTGTCAAATGGACTGAACTAAATCACATGTCTATACACCCCCAAAAAACAAAATGCATGCTTATCACTACCAGACAAAAGCGACAAAATCTATCTAATAAATTTTCTCCAATCCATATTGAAAAGGAAACAATAGAACAAGCCTCTCACCACAAAGTTCTAGGAGTAACAATTGATGAAAATCTCAGCTGGTACCACCCAATATCCATCTGTGCAAATACATGTCTCAAGAGTATCCCAATGACTAAAATCAAACATTTTCTTGACTTTCATTCAAGAAAATATTATTTCAAGCTTATATACAATCCTCAATAGATTATGCTTCAACCTATGGGATTCTGCTAGTGCAAACATATGAAACCATTATTAAGTCTGTATAAACGTGCTCTTAAACTGGTTCTTCTGAAGAAGACTACTTACTAGAAGTGGATTATACCCAGTTAAATATTCTTCCCCTACACCAAAGACTAAGATTTAAACAAAGGCATCATGATGTTTAAGATAATGACAGGAACTTTTCCCTCATCCTTAAAAGACAAGTTCCCAATGAATCATTCCAAAAAATACCGAAAAGCCATGTGTCCAATCCCAAGAATAGATTTGTTCAAATCTAGCTTACTTTACTCAGGCCCTGTGCTGTGGAACCCCCTTCCTGACTCATTCAGACAACTCCAATCATTAACAATCTTCAAAAGTCATTTTTTCATCCACTTGATGCATCAAAAATAAAAATCCACAAATTGATCTGTTGGAAACAAAGTAAACATACCCTCCCTTGCATTATACCAAATTACCCTTTCTCTTCTCTTTTCTCTCTCTTCTCTCTCTCTCTCTCTCTCTCTCTCTCTCTCTCTCTCTCTTTCTCTCTCTCTCTCTCTGTAACTGACACTTTTAAGTGTGTTGGCTTTGAGTTGTAGTGTGTGTGTGTGTGTGGGTGTGTGTGTGTGTGTGGTGTGCCCTTGCTTGTTTTGATTTTGTTAACAATGAACTTGTCTGAGTTTTCCCCCCTTAAAATGACGTTTGGGTTGCTTTTTGTTGTTAATGCAGAATGGTATGGATTGTTAATTTGCAATGTTCTGTTGGACAATTTCATTACTTCTTGTGGACTTTTGTATCAATTCTAATAATGTGTATATAGGATTGCGCATGCATGAATATGTGTGTGTGTGTGGTGGTGTATGTGTGTGTATGTGTGTATGTGTGTGTCAGTGAGTAGTAATGAGCGCCATTCACAGTTTTGTGCAGATGAGAGCGGAAAGAAAGCAGTTCTGTGTGTTTATTGTTGAATAGCTGATGTTAGATTGGTCATTTTTCTTGATGCTTTGTGGCTTGCTGTCTTCGTACATCAAATAATGTTTATTTCCTGGTTTTGTCTGTACAAATGTATGGTTATGATAGTTTGATAATTATGACATGTGTCTATTATCTTGTATGTGAGGAAATGTCTTGCGAATGGATATGTATCCTGGATGTGGGGTTGTGTGTGTGTGTGTGTGTGTGTGTGTGTATTATGTGTGTGTGAGTGTGTATGTGTGAGAGTGTGTGTGTGTGTGTGTGTGTGGTGTGCATGCGTGGTATACGTGCGTAAGTGTGTGTGTATGTGTGTGTATGTGTATGTGTTGTGTGTGCGCGCGCACGCTTGTATTTAGTCGGGACTTTTGGGGGGTTGTTGTTTGTTTAGGGGAGGGGGTGTTGGGAAGGGGAGTGTTTTGTGGGGTTTTTTTTTCTTGTTTAATTGGTTTTGTTTATTCATTTGATTTTTTCGATTTCTTGATTTTTCACTAATTGAATGGGAGTTTGAGTGAAATATTTCATTGTTATTTGAAATGATCTTGTTTGTTAATTAATTGATTTATAATTATGTGTAACAAGTATGTGTACCATTTGACAATGTGTAGATGTTTATCTTTATGACTTATTAAGTTTGGTTGTGTTATTTTTCTTGGCTCTGTTGTTGTTCTTGTTCTTGTTCTTGTTGTTTGTCTGTTTTTCTCTTTTTTATCATCTTTGTTGGTTGGTTTTTCTTTCTCTTTTGTTTGTTTGTTTGTTTTGGTTAAGGTTTTCTAGGGGTGGGGGGGTGGGGTATTTTTATGGTTTTCTTTTACTTTCTTGCTTTGGGGGGGGGGGGGGGGGTTGTTGGGGGGGAGCTGTTTTGAAAGGGTTATTTCCCCTTGTTTTTATTGTGAGACTGTATAAGTATTGGGTTATTTTTTATTAAGATGTATCCCTAACGGGCGGGGACTGGATGTAAAAAAGCACATGTGTGCTTATTCATTATCCTCGAAATAAAAGAATTTGTCTTGTTGTCATTGTCTCTCTCTCCCCTCTCTCTCTCTCTCTCTCTCTCTCTCTTCTTTCCCCTCTCTCTTTTCTCCTCCCTATTCTCAAGTTTCTTCTTTTGATCATATATTAACATCACTTGTCTATCCAAACAAAACACGCAAAACATTTTTTTTAAAGGGGAGACAAATCTGCTCTGTCGACAAAAAAGCTACAAAGTCACCCCACAAATGATATGAACACCCCAATCATTAAAAAATAAGTCTACACAAGTGCCCCTATGTCTGTCTGTTACATCACGTTCGTTTGGAAGCCAATCAAAGCAAGGAACAATAATTCTCTTGTTTGTACAGAGTTCTGTGACAGTTGCGTCCCTTTCATGTTTCCTCTTACCAGGGAAAATGGATTCAGATTTAAAGAAAAGAATGTTTTGTTTTGAACCCAATTAGTCTCTTTCTTTCTTTCTTTTTTCGTTCTTTGTTTTCTTCTTCGTCGTCGTCGTCGTCGTCACAATTCTTCTTATTTGCATTCTTCTTCTTTTCCTTCGCAATTATTCTTTGCATTCTTCTTCGCAATTCTTCTTTTTCTTCCTCTTCCTCGCATTTCTTCTTCTTTGCATGTCTTCTTCTTTATAATTTTCCCTCTACGCAATCTTCTTCTTTGTAGTTCTTTCTCGCAATTCTTCTTCTTTGCATGTCTTCTTCTTCATAATTTTCCCTCTACGCAATCTTCTTCTTTGTAGTTCTTCTTCACAATTCTTCTTTGGAGTTCTTCTTCTTCTTTGCAATTCTACAGCCTCTTGTTCTTATTCTTGCTGTTCTTCTTCTTCTTTGCAAATGCATTGCTTATTCAATGCACCATCTGGAAAATATAAAAAATTTGACTTGACTTGACTTCTTCTTCTCCTCCCTACCCCCTTCTTTACGTTCCCATATTAGGTGGGATGCCTCGGGCCTGGTCTTCTTCTTCTGTGCTTGTAGTCACTCTGTATGCAGGAGGTCTGCCCCGCTGGCCTCAGCCGACACAGTCCCAACTTCAGAGCAGCTCATGTCTTTCAATTTGGACGAACATGTTGTGTAAAGGGTAAGGCAAATTCTTGGTTCTGTTTTGACAAGACGGGTATTGTGTGTGTGGTGTGTGTGGGGGGGGGGGGGGGGGGTGGGGGGGGGGGGGGGGGGAGGAGGGGGGGGGAATTGTGGGGGGGGGGGGGTGGGTGGGTGTGTGTATTTTGTGTGTGTGGGGGTGTGGGGTGGGGGTGATGTGTGTGTGTATGTGGTGTGTGTGTGTGTGTGTGTGGGGGGGGGGGGGGGGAGTGTGTGTGTGTATGTGTGTGTGTTGTGCGTGTGTGACAGTTTTTTTCTGTGTGTGTGTGACAGTTTTATGTGTGTGTGTGTGTGTGTGTGTGCGTGTGTGATAGTCTTACTGTGTGTGTGCGTGTGCGTGTGTGACAGTTTTACTCTGTGTGTGTGTGTGTGTGGTGTTTTGTGTGTGTGTGTGTGGTGTGTGTGTGTGTGTGTGTGTGTTGCGTGTGTGACAGTTTTACTCTGTGTAGTGTGTGCGTGCGTGCGTGCGTACGTGCGTGGTGCGTGCGTGCGTGTGTGGTGTGTGTGTGGTGTGTGTGTGTGTGTGTGGTGTGTGTGTGTGTGTGTGTGTGGTGTGTGTGCGTGCGCGTGTGTGACAGTTTTACTCTGTGTGTGTATGTGTGTGCGTGTGTGACAGTTTTACTCTGTGTGTGTGTGTGTGCGTGTGCGTGTGTGTGTGTGTGTGTGG
>CM054165.1:40373155-40433155 GCA_028751875.1 Rapana venosa
AACACACCAAAAAACTACTAAGTGCCTCATTTCCAGAGAATGAGATTTTTTTCATATATATATATATATATAGGGGGACGGGATAGCTCAGTGGTCAGAGCACTCGCTTTCCCCCAGCCAAGTTAAGCAGCGTCGAGCGTGGTTACCAGTTGGATGGGTGACCATTTGCGCGCCTTGGCTTCAGTACAGTTCCCCCAGTTCACCCAGCTGTAAATGGGTACCTGCCCTCTTTAGGGTCAGGGAAGGTAAAGCAGCGAGGGAGAGGAGATGGGCGCCGCCCTCAATATGCTGGCCCTAGAGAAGTGAGGTCTCTGACGCGTCGCTCCCCTACGACCTTATAGGTTATGGGACTCCTTTACCCTTTTTACCTATATATCTATCTATCTATCTGTCCCGTAGTCTGACGACCGTGGGGGCACCCTCAAAGACTCAGCAACCAGTTCCCTCCATTCCTCTCTCTGTTCTGCCTTTCTCAGGGTTTTGTTGAGTTCTAGGCCTGTCCATTCACTGATGTTATCCTCCCAGCTCTTCCTTGGTCTGCCTCTTCTTCTTCCTCCTTGGACAGTGCCTTGCAAAACTGTCTTTGTAATTCCTTGGGATCTTGTGACATGCCCATACCACTTAAGTTTACGCTTTTTCACGATCGTTAGAAGGTTCTCATAGGGTCCAATGGTTTGCTGGATTCTGTTATGCACGCTTTCGTTGCTTATGTGGTCTTTGTAGGAGATGCCAAGGAGTCTCCGAAAGCATCTCATCTCCACTGCCTGTACTCTTCTCTCCAAATCTGCAGTCAGGGTCCTTGATTCACAGGCATACAGAAATATGGATATGACAAGGGAGCGCATTAGTCTGATCTTGGAGATAAGTGAGATATTCTTATCTCTCCAGATGGTGTTTAGTTTTGACAAAGCTGTTATTGTCTGTGCAGTCCTGCATACTACTTCTGGCTTGGATCCCTGGTCGGATACAATGGCTCCCAGGTACTTGAAGCTTTGAACTGTTTCCAGCTTCTGGTCATTAACCCTGATATCAGTGCTAATGCCGTTGGTGTTATTAGTCATCAGTTTGGTCTTCTCTGCACTGATTTTCCATGCCGTATGTTTTGGAGGCCTTATCCAAGTGTTCTGTTAGGCTGGCAAGCTCTTTTTCTGATCCTGCTATTCCATCAATGTCATCTGCGAAGCGGAGGTTTGTGATCGTTCTGCCACCAATGCTGACTGATCCTTCATGATGTTCCAGTGCATCAGCCATGATTCTCTCAAGGAAGATGTTGAAAAGAGTGGGTGAGAGTAGACAGCCCTGCCTTACTCCAACTGTTGTTCGAAACCATTCTCCAATGTTGTTGTTGTAGTACACTGCACTGGTGGCCTCGCTGTACAGCTGTTTGATGACTCTGATCAGGTTTGCATTGATGCTGTACAAATTCATGGTTGCCCACAAAGCTGCATGCCACACCCTGTCAAATGCCTTCTTAAAATCGATAAATACGTGGTAAAGGTCTTGTTGATGTTGAAGGTACCGCTCACATAGTATTCTGAGGTTGAATATCTGTTCTGTTGTGCTGCGCCCTGCTCTGAAACCTGCTTGTTCCTCAGCAATGATGGTCTCTGCTTGTGGCTTCAGTCTATTCAATAAAGGAAATCTACAACAATGCCATAATTACCGCACAATCAGCCTCATATGTCACCCAAGCAAGGTCATGCTGCACATATATATATATATATTATATATATTATATATATATATATATATATATATATATATATATATATATTATATATTTTTAGATATACATATTAATTTTGCATAAGCTGAGCGAGTCAAGGAGACACAAACTCTGTGACGTCATACTCAACTTCCGAAGTCAGCCGAAGCGATCTTTTCTGTAATGACGTAGAGCAGGTTGACATGAAAATGAGCGGAGGCAACATAGCGCCTCAAATAACCTCTATCCATACCCCAATTCACCATACACGTCGATTCTCTTTCCTAAACCTCCCGCTCCCTCAATAAGTACTTTAAAATTTCACTAAATTAATAATTAACTAAATAAAGGGATTGTGTATTTCTTATGCAATCTCATTTCCTGTTTTGCGGGGCCGCTGAAAAATTTCACAAGTTTGTTGTCTGCTATGCAACCTCACTCGGGAGAGAACGATCTCGCTGAAGGCTTATTCTCCGTCATTTTCTGCTTTGGTGGAATGGTTGCTTCAGTGATCAGTTGATTACAACTATTTTTGCCTTGACTACTGGCTCAAATGAGACTTTGTGAAAGTAAAACGAACTAGTATTCATCAACGTTAGTAGTCGGTCAGACTGTAGACATATTCACTGTTTCAGTCTGGCGCTGTTTTTGGTTGAGTCCACATTAGCGGATAGGTCTACGAATTGAAATTGATACACATTTTTTCCTTTTAATGAATTAGTTTTTCATATCGATGATGTAATATCACGAGTATAACACTATCGGCTACACTTCACCTTTGCTAGTCCGAAAATTTCTGCTGATTTTCACAGATTGTTAAAAGTATGAAAAAATGCAATGTGTAATTTGTTTCGGGGACTGAGGACACAGAACAATACTAGGTAGCCACGAGAAAGCTGGAAATGATCATCAAATTGAAAATTTGCTTGTGTTCCTACAGTGCTGACGCCGCACATGCATTCCTGGTGAGAAAGCTAGCAGACGATAAAGGACACTTTTTGCTGAAAACTGTTAAAATATTAAAACCTACCAAAATTTGTGCAGAATCACATGAGTTTTGTGTCAGAGGCTAATTTTCACAAAAAAAGGTTTTTGTTTTTGTGGATGCCTTAGTATTGTGGTATGAACGCAAGAGTAATAGTGCAAAGCGGAAGAAAAGTGGCATAAATTAACGGTGGTGTGTAGCCTGTATAATCAGCATAACAATCAAGGTCAAGGCCTTTCCATTGCTACCGAAGTTTACTTCTCGCGATGATGATCGCGAGGTGCTTGGCGCCAAAATCACTGTTGATAGAAGGTTGTCAGGCTGTTTTCTCCGGGAGCAGACGAAAGATGTCTACTAAAAACCGTGGAGCCTTCATCGTCTTTGAGGGATGTGATAAAAGTGGAAAATCTACACAGTGTGGACTGCTGGTTGATCGTCTGAACAAAATGGGATACCTGCGAAGCTAATGAAATTCCCAGGTGAGAATGTTACATTAAAAACCGAAAGGAAAAGTTGACAAGTTCAACACTCTTCGTAGTACTACTAGTACTTACTATTAGCAAATATGCTCCACACACACACACACACACACACACTAACTATAAAAATGCTTCCTGTGAAATAGGTATTGCCTTATCTCTTCATGAGGGATACAAATTGCTACAAAATGCTTGCTGGAAGCATTTCAAAAAGAAGATAAATGAGTCTGGCAATAGCTGTACAACTACAAGCAATGTGAATGATTTTCAAAATGCTTTTATTTCTAACAAAGTCTTTGGTATAATCAAAGAAATATGTTATCATATTATTATAATCATCCTTCGGATGAGACTATAAACCGAGGCCCCGTGTGCGAAAGCATGCAGAACATCTTGCGCACACGTTAAATCGTGTTCCGCTTTTCGAAAGAGTAGGCCATTGTGTGCCGGTGGGAACAGATGACAAAATTTGCAAAACCGCATACACACGGGGACTTGATGTTTAAAAAAAAGCACATGAGCCCGTATTCCATTATCCTGGATATTTTTTTTTTTTTAAGTCATCTGAGTGCTTTGATTTGTTGCTTTACAAGATTCAGCGCTATATAAATTCCATACATTATTATTATTATGACTCGCACAGTCCTTATGTGCTGCAGCCCTGGGGGCTAGTTGGCCTTTGGAGAACATCTCCAACGCTGACTGTCCTTATGCCCACTTGGCCAAGAGAGTGGGGATGTACTGTGGGCAAGGCATCTCCACTATAATCAAATTTCTGCCCAGTTTTCAAAACAGCAGCTGCCTCCTCTGCTGTTTTGGAGGTCATCATCAGACACGACAGACAAACATACATACATTATTATATGTAAATCCTTGGTGCAGATCGGACGACGTCTATCGGCGTGATGATCAACAACTACCTGCAGCAGTCATGCCAGGTGGAGGACCATGCCATCCATCTTCTCTTCGCTGCAAACCGCTGGGAGGCCATGTGAGTGGACAGTTGGGTTTTTTTCCGGGTTTTTTTTTTTAAAGAAAATTCTTCAACCCCACCCCCCTCCGTTGATAATTTTTCTTAACATTTTATGCTGCTAGTGTTATGTTTCCAAGGAAGAGCTGGGAGGATAACATCAGCGAATGGACAGGCCTAGAACTCAACAAAACCCTGAGAAAGGCAGAACAGAGAGAGGAATGGAGGGAACTGGTTGTTGAATCTTAGAGGGTGCCCCCACGCTCGTCAGACTACGGGACAGATAGATAGATAGTGTTATGTTTTACTTTTTGTTTGTTTGTTTGTCCATCGTGTCTGACGATGACCTCCAAAACAGAAGAGGAGGCAATAAAGTTCCAACATACCAGCCGCCTTGGCGCAGTGGTTTTCGCCTCATGTTGATGATGTTACGGACTGAACGGTTGTGGGTTCGAATCCCATCTCATAGGAATTTTTTGGGTACTCCTTCTGGCTCCTAGTCTTACCCAGACTGAGTGTGCTGTGGGCTCAGTGGGAAGACTGGGACCACACAGTCGAGCTTCATCCTCTTTATGGATGCGATTTTGAGAGTATTGCAATTCTAATTAGCTGACCAGCACTGTAGGTGTCTGTTTAGACTCTCGGGTCCAGTTGATGCTGAGATGTTCTATGAAAGTAAGCATAGTGAACAGCCCTATCATGTAGTCTTAAAGGACATGCACTTCCTTAGACTTTAGTAGCTTTGTTACATCTTCATCCTCATTGATCATCATGCAATACAAGAAAATTTGTTTCTGATTCGGGGACTCACACTATCGCAGAAGATGCAAAGGAAAAAGAAAAAAAAAGTTCCAAAATTTCTAAAAAATCTTCCAACAAGGCTAACGAACTTGGTCATAAATTTGTTTTGTTTTTGTGTGGTTGTTTTCACAGGCCCAGAATGACAGAGCTGCTGGCTTCAGGTGTGACCCTGGTTGTTGACCGTTACTCTTATTCTGGGGTGGCTTTCACCTCTGCGAAGCCTGTGAGTTGACATATATAATATGATAATAATAATGTATGGAATTTATATAGCGCTGAATCTTGTAATGCAACAAATCAAAGCGCTCAGATTTTTTTATATTTTTATCGAGGATAATGGAATAAGCACTCATATGCTTTTTTTACATCCAGAGCCTCGGTTTATAGTCTCATCCGAAGGACATATATATCTGAACATGTTGTAGTGTAGACATGCCAGTGCCTTTAAACACTTAATATTTATATAATTATTCATTATTTAGATATACAGTATCCATTAATATCAATATTATTATCAATATTAATTCTCTTTGTGTATACCACATGCAGAAGATCTAATATGCATGTTTAAAATCACGTCATTCATATCATGTTGTGCCGTCAGCGCCTGGGCTTTATCACAGTTCTTGATTAAACCATTGACGCTGGGGGCAACAGCAAAGTGAGAGGCTGTATGACCAGTGGCTTTCTTTCCCACTCATGGAATTCCACTTTACAGCTTAGTCTTTAGTGATGGACTATGACTCTCTGACTAGGAGGCTTGACTTGCACAGTCCTTAATGTGCTGCAGCCCTGGGGGCTAGTTGGCCTTTGGAGAACATCTCCAACGCTGACTGTCCTTATGCCCACTTGGCCGAGAGAGTGGGGGATGTACTGTGGGCAAGGCATCTCCACTGTAATCAAATTTCTGCCCAATTTCCGAAACAGCAGCTGCCTCCTCTGCTGTTTTGGAGTTCATCGTCGAACACGATGGACAAACATACATATACAAACATACATATCAGTGTTTGGTGGGTTACAGAAACAGGAACAAACCCAGCATACATGCCTGAAGTCGGAATACGGCTACCTTCGTGGAGGGCAGAATTGGTCACATACGCAAAATCTTAACATTGGTGAACTTCTGAGCTCTAGCCAAGAAAGAAACAAACAAACAAAAAGAAAAAATTTAAGTCCGATCATTTGTATGTGTCTACAGATGACAGGATAGCCTAGTGGTCAGAACATTGCCCTCACAATCTGACGACCCGGGTTCGATTCCCGTTCAAAGGGATATATTTTCCCCTGGAGTTAACATCAGTGCAGACTCCACTCTCCCCAAAAGTCCTTCGGATGAGACTATAAACCGAGGCCCCGTGTGTGAACGCATGCAGAACATCTTGCACACACGTTAAATCCTGTTCCGCTTTTCGCAAGAGTAGGCCAGTGTGTGCCGGTGGGAACAGATGACATTATTTACAAAACCGCATACACACGGGGACTGGATGTAAAAAAAAAAGCACATGAGTGCTTATTCCATTATCCTCGATATAAAAGAATAAATAAATAAACAAGCATTAAACAGACGGCAGACAAACAGAAACTTGGCACAGCAGGTGGCACGTTAATCGTTACGAACATCTCATAAAGCGAAACTCTTAAAATTCAACACACTAACTATGTTTTTCCACAATTCAGCATGCAATTTTTGTGTCCACTCATATCGGTAATGAAATTTCAAGGGGGGCAGAACAGCCCAGTGGTTAGAGTGTCGCGCTTATGATCTGACAGCCCGGGTTCGAGCCACCACCGAGACGATCGTTCAAGAGGATTTTTCTTCTGGAGTTAACTTCAGTACTGACTCCACTTTTCTGAAAGTCTTTCGGATGAGACAATAAACAGAGGCCCTGTGTGCAA
The DNA here is from genome assembly GCA_028751875.1 of Rapana venosa. Lineage (NCBI taxonomy): Eukaryota > Metazoa > Mollusca > Gastropoda > Neogastropoda > Muricidae > Rapana > Rapana venosa. The sequence continues at coordinate 40,379,992 of CM054165.1, forward strand.
ACGCAAACAGAACATCTTCCTCATATGTTAAAATCTTTCCACCATTTGGAAGAGTAGACCATTGTGTGCCGGATGACCAAAATTAGAAGAAAAGCATAATTATGTACACTGATGTCGTGTGTAGACATCATCTTTGAAGTTAGAATGCAGCTGCCTTCGCATACTCAAAATTGTTGCCATGGGTGAACCTTGGAGCTCTAGCCGAGGATTGACAAAACAAAAATATGGGTAATTACTGCTGCTTATACTTTTGTCCTTTTCGATTCATTGGTCAAATTGGCAAACCTTGTGTCAGTGTGTATGTAAATTTATATCCATGCAAACTTTCGCAGGTATTTCATGTGCTAGGCGCACATGTCATAAACACATAAAATATAATTAATGTAATAGAGTTTTTATGTGAATGTGACCTATGTAGTTTAATGTGATTCATTATAATGTCACCTTGAAAAATAATTCATTAATTGTGTCTGCCAAAACTAGTTAATACGATCTATGTAGTTTGAAATAAGGCGTATGAATATCACCACACACAAAAAAGATAAGATAAACATGTTTCAAAAAGCCATGTCAAAATGACCCATAATTTATATACTGCATAATTCCTTATAATGAAAATGGCCAGTGTACTGCTAAAACAATGCTCTTTCTCCTGACATTTGTTGCAGTGTGTCTCTAGTTAATTTGTCAGCATCTAGCCTATAATATAAGCAATATTTATTATAGGCTTTCCACAATGTTCAGCACATAAAGGGAATAAGTTCATGTACATTGAAGTTGGAAAACAATTTTCACAGAGAAAATTGTCCCCCCTCAAAAAAAAAGAGAGAGACAGAGAAATTTGTTACAGAGAGGGAAGGAATCAAGTATGCTCTTATATGTGGATTGTGGCCCTGGCCAAAAACTCTCTTTGATGACAATGACAAATTCTTTTTATTTGGAGGATAATGAATAAGCACTCATGTGCTTTTTTTCATATCCAGTCCCCGCCCGTAGGGATACATCTTAATAATAACCCAATACTCATACTCTCACACAGTAGAAACAAAGGGAAATAACCCTTTCAAAAAACAAAACCAAATAAAAGAAACCCCCCAAAACAACCCCCCCCCCAAAAAAAAAAACCCAAAAAACCAACAAAACACACACACACACCAAAAAAAACCCAACAACAACAACAAAAAAAAAAAAACAAACAAAGCCAACAAAAAGACCCACCAAAAAGAACAACAATTTTTTTAAAAAAAAGGACAAAAAAAGAAAAAGAGAAAAACAAACAAAGAAAAAACCCACCGAACTGAATGTAAGCAAAATTACACAGGCTTACATTTCATTATTAAAGTGATGTTATAATTGTGACACTTTTAATTGTTTTGTGTAGAGGGGAGGGGGGAGAGGTTGTCTTTGTCCATAACAAGCCAGCGCGAACAGCTTGCGTTGTCAATTAAAGGAGGGAAGAAAAAAAATACTCTCTGAAGTTGGAGTATGACTACCTATTCTACAGATTTTCTTTTTTTTTTTTTTTTTTTTTTTTTTTTTTTGCTAGAGGTTCCAAGGTTTACCAATCTGTGGTGAGATTTTTGTCCACCATGAAGGTAGCTGTATTCCACCTTTGGGCATGTATGTATGCTGGGTATGTTTGTCTGTCGATGACCTCCAAAACAGCAGAGGAGGCAGCTGCTGTTTTGGAAAACTGGGCAGAAATTTGATTATAGTGGATATGCCTTGCCCACCACAGTACATCCCCCACTCTCTCTCGGCCAAGTGGGCATAAGGACAGTCAGCGTTGGAGATGCTCTCCAAAGGCCAACCAGCCTCCCAGGGCTGCAGCACATAAGGACTGTGCGAGTCAAGCCTCCTAGTCAGAGAGTCATAGTCGATCACTAAAGACTAAGCTGTAAAGTGGAATTCCATGTGTGGGAAAGAAAGCCACTGGTCATACTACAGCCTCTCACTTTGCTGTTGTTGCCCCCAGCATCAATGGTTTAATCAAGAACTGTGATAAAGCCCAGGCGCTGATGGCGTGATGGGTATGTTTGAGGGAACATGGGGAAAAAAGCCCTTTGAAAACAGAGGTATGCTCTGTGTCTGATTGTTGATGATTTTTCGAGACTGTGTAATGTTGTTGTCTTGAATGAGAAATTCATATTGTCAAGTGGCACCAGTAAAATCACGCAACATACAATGATAAATTATCGTTATTAAAGTATGAAAGTTAGAACATAGAAAGTATGTGATTTTAAAGCAGCTTGTGTGTGAGTGTTTGTGCGTGCATTTCTCATGTGTTCTGCGTGCATGCAGCCATGTGTGTAAATGTGTATATGTGCACACTACACTCATAATTTACGTTAAAACAGGAAATAACCCTCATTGAAGAGTCATGCATGGGATAGCTCAGGGGTCAGAGCGCTCGCTTTTCCCCCAAGCTATGGTTAAGCAGCATCGAGCGTGGTTACCAAGTTGGATGGGTGACCGACCGTTTGCTCGCCTCGGCTTCAGTACAGTCATCCCCCCCCCTCCCCCACCCCACAGCTGTAAATGAGGTACCTGCCCTCTTTAGGGTCAGGGAAGGTAGGGAGAGGAGATGGGCGCTGCCTGCCCTCAATATGCTGGCTCCCTAGAGAAGCTGAGGTTTCTGATATCTCGCTCCCCTATGACCACATAGGTTATGGGGACACCTTTACCTTTTACTATGTTTTCCTGTTTTCAAGAGCCAAATAACACGGCTGGCAGGTCCACAGGAACCCCTTCTCACCATCGTCAAGAAGAAAAAGCTGACTATATAATAATAATAATGTATGGAATTTATATAGCGCTGAATCTTGTAAAGCAACAAATCAAAGCGCTCAGATTTTATTTCATACCACTTTAAGTCATGGCAGATTTCTCTCTGTGAAATTCGGGCTGCTCTCCCCGGGGAGAGCGGGAGAACGCGTCGCCACTTAGCGCTGCGCCACCCTTTCACCCTTTTTTTTCTGCAGCTGTATTTGTTTCCCTATGGTTTGGCCACGTCACCCGCCACAACACTCTGCCAAAAACAGTACTGCAGGGAACACTCGAAGGTGGCAGAAAGAGGGGAAGACAGAACAAGTCATGGATGGACAACATCAGAGCATGGACCAGGATGAATGACTCGGCACTACTGCGCAGAGCCGAGGAGGACCGAGATGGATGGAGGAGGCTTACCACGGCATCGTCTCTCGTGTCTCCTCCACGACCGCCAAGGTCACGGGACTGATGATGATGATGATGAGAGAAGCTGAGGTCTTTGATATCTCGCTCCCTCTACGACCACAAGGGAGGCACCGTGGTCGAGTGGTTTAGGCGGTCAACTCGTGATCCAGAGGTCGCGGGTTCGATCCCCGCTCGGCTCGGTGTTGTGTCCTTGGGAAAGACACTTTACTCCTATTTTCCTCACTCCACCCAGGTGTACAAGTGGGTACCAGCTCTGCTGGGGGAAGTATCTGGCGACAGGCTAGCGTCCTGTCACAGGGGTGGTGAAAAAAACCCATCAGTTCGCTTAACGCTACAGAAACCGGGATAAGCTCCGGCTCTATGGGCCTTCTGGCTCGAAAGAACGTACTTTCTACGACCACATAGGTTATGAGAACACCTTTACCTTTTTTCACCATGTTTTCCCTGCAGGATTTCAGCATCGACTGGTGTCGACAGCCGGAGCGAGGGCTGCTGAAGCCAGACCGGGTGCTGTATTTAAGCGTCAGCCCCCAGGTGGCAGCGCAGCGCGGGGATTACGGCACGGAGCGGTACGAGAAGCGAGAGTTCCAGGCCACCGTGGCAGAGCGCTTCCAAGAGCTGAAGGACGACGCTTGGACTGTGAGGCTTCTCTTTCTTTTGTTGTTGCTTGTTGGTTGCCTTATAATCGATTTTTCCTCTTTACTGGTTTCATTTAATGGTTAAGGATGCAATAATGTAGTATTTCAATATAATCATTAAGCAATGTGTTCCTTAGATAGATGGCTTGATGAAAAAAAAAAAAAGCAAATACATTGCTTATTCAATGTACCATCTGGAAAAAAAATTTTGACTGTGACTGTGTGGTTGGGTTTGAGATTTTTTTTTTGTGGGGGGGGGGGGGATTTTTTATGTTTCAGATTTTTTGGGGGGTTTCTTTTGTTGGGGATTTTTTTTGTTTCAGATTTTTTTTTTTTGGTCTGGGATATTTTGTTGGGGGATTTTTTTGGGGGGGTTCTTTTCCTTGTTTTGTTTTTTGGTTTATTTTGTTTGATTTTTTACTAGAGCTCTGAGGTTCATCGATGGTGAGATTTTGTGTATACTTCCTTTTTTTTTTAACCCACCATGTAGGTAGCTGCATTCCCACTTCCAGGATTGTAAGGTGGGTGTATGTTTGTGTTTGTACTTGAAGGGGATTAAGGCACTGGCAGGTCTGCACTTGAAGTGTCCTGGGAGATGGGTAACAATGCCCCCACCCTAACGAAATTCACCAGACCTGACACCACTTGAGATTCGAACCCACGACTTCATGGACCCGTGGGATTGGAAGTCGAACGGTCTTAACCACTCGGCTGTAGCGTCCGTCAGCGCCTGGGCTTTATCCCAGTTCTTGATTAAACCATTGACGCTGGGGGCAACAACAGCAAAGTGAGAGGCTGTAGTATGACCAGTGGCTTTCTTTCCCACTCATGGAATTCCACTTTACAGCTTAGTCTTTAGTGATCGACTACGACTCTCTGACTAGGAGGCTTGACTCGCACAGTCCTTATGTGCTGCAGCCCTGGGGGCTGGTTGGCCTTTGGAGAACATCTCCAACGCTGACTGTCCTTATGCCCACTTGGCCGAGAGAGTGGGGATGTACTGTGGGCAAGGCATCTCCACTATAATCAAATTTCTGCCCAATTTCCGTAACAGCAGCTGCCTCCTCTGCTGTTTTGGAGGTCATCGTCGGACACGACGGACAAACATACAAATAGCGTCCGTTATGTTTGGGGTTTTTTTTTTCCTAAACTAATACTCTGAGGTTCACCAATGGTTTTTATTTTCTTTTCTTTTATTTTATTCTTTTATATCGAGGATAATGGAATAAGCACTCATGTGCTTTTTTACATCCAGTGTATGCGGTTTTGTAAATTTTGTCGTCTGTTCCCACCGGCACACAATGGCCTACTCTTACGAAAAGCGGAACAGGATTTAACATGTGCGCAAGATGTTCTGCGTGCGTTCCCACACAGGGCCTCGGTTTATAGTCTTATCCGAAGGAGGAGAGTGGAGTCTGCACTGATATTAACTCCAGGGGAAAATATCCCCCTTGAACGGGAATCGAACCCGGGCCGTCAGATTGCGAGCGCAATGTTTTAACCACTAGGCTATCCCGTGAGATTTTGTGTATGTGACTGGTTTTCCCCATCATTAGGGCAGCTGCATTCTGTCTTCAGGGAATATCTGCTTTTGATTTTATTTGTGAGGGGTTGGGGGGGTGTTGCTGGTTTGTTTTGTTTTTTACTCTGGCACAGACCAAAAAAAAAAAATCATAAATGTTGAATCTGTCAGGGAAAATTTTTCTTCTTTTTTTTGTTGAGTAGTCTTTATTTTTTAGGCACTGTTTAATTAATTTATCACATTTTTTCAGTCACGAAGCGTTTGTGAAAGTGACATTTTTTTATATGTTTCTGAAGAAACCCCAAGACATGTTCCCACGTAAAGAAAAGAAAAAGATTTCTCACTCCTGGAGAGAAGGTTGCAGGGGGGGGGGGATTTAAAAGGATGGAGTAGGGGAGGGGTGTCGTGGAGTAATTATTGAAGGAAGTGCATTAGACTTTGTTCTTCTTTCTCTTTCTCTTCTTCTTCCTTCTGTTCCTATTCTCATGTATTTTTGCTCTCTACTCTTTTCTTCTCTTCTCTCCTCTGGTCTCTCTCTCATCCTCATCTCTCTCTCTTCTCTCCACCTCCTCTCTTTCTCTCTCCCCTCTCTCTCCATCCCCTCTGTGTGGTGTGGTTTTTTTTAAAAGAATTGTGTTAGTCACTCTATTTTAATGTTTATTGTTAAATCTTTTTTGTTTTGTTTTTTACATTCCTCAGCTAGAGTTCCAAGGTTCATCAATGGTGATATTTTGTGTATACGACCGGTGTTGTTGTTTTTTAGCCCACCATGAAGGTAGCCAACAAGTAAATCCTGAGGCTCTGGGTTCAATTCCAGCCTTGCCTTTTCTTCCCATTGTCAAAAGTCCTTCTGACAAGTGTCGAGACTAGAAACCGAGGCCCCATGTGCGAACGCACGCCGAACATCTTTGCGCACACACATCAATAATAGTACATGGAAATTTATACAGCGCTACAATTTTTGCAAAAAACACAATAAAATCAAGCTTCAACCTACTAAATCACTTGCAGCCAAATTAAATTAGTTGGTGTTGATGTTTTGTACAATTCAATGCATTTACAATCACACTCGCACGCACACACATGCGCACATATGTATGTTTGTCCGTCAGCTGCTGTTTTGGAAACGGGCCAGAAATTTGATTATAGTTGAGATGCCTTGCCCACAGCACATCCCCACTCTCTCGGCCAAGTGGGCATAAGGACAGTCAGCGTTGGAGATGTTCTCCTAAGGCCAACCAGCCCCCAGGGCTGCAGCACATAATGACTGTGCAAGTCAAGCCTCCTAGTCAGAGAGTCATAGTCGACCACTAAAGACTAAGCTGTAAAGTGGAATTCCATGAGTGGGAAAGCCACTGGTCATACAGCCTCTCACTTTGCTGTTGTTGCCCCCAGCGTCAATGGTTTAATCAAGAACTGGGATAAAGCCCAGGTGCTGACGGCGCCTGTTCTGCCTTTTGAAAGAGTAGGCCATTGTGTGTCGGTAGGAACAAATGGCAAGACACCCCCCAGCATGCACACACAGGTGTCGTGTTTAGACGCCATCCCCGAAGCAAGAATGCAGCTACCTAAATGATGGTTGTGGTTGAAGGGGGGGGGGGGGGGGGTGAACTGGTCGCATGATACACACACAAAAATCTCACCATTGGTAAACATCAGAGCTGTAAGCCGCGGAACGAACGAACAACAAAAAAAACATAACGATAACATGATACTAAGCGACGCTGTTAATAATAATAATGTATGGAATTTATATAGCGCTGAATCTTGTAAAGCAACAAATCAAAGCGCTCAATGTTGTTGATGGATCGGTGGTCTAGAGGTAACGCGCCTGTCTAGAAAGCGAAAAGTCCGGGTCGGAAGTGTGCGGTGGTTCGTACCCCGTTTGGACCCGAAACTTTTCCCCCATCCATTAGACCATGAGTGGTGGCCTGGGCGCTAGTCTTTCGGCTGAGACGATAAACCGAGGTCCCGTGTGTTACACATAATTATTCAGCGTACGTAAAAGAACCCACGGCAACAAGTGAGTTGTCCCTGGCAAAATTCTGTAGAAAAAAGCCACTCTGATAGGAAAACAAATACAGCTGCAGACAGGAAAAAAGAAAAAAAAGGGTGGCGCGCGCTGCTCTTGTGGCGACGCGCTCTCCCCGGGGAGAGAGAGCAGCCTGAATTTCACGGAGAGAAATCTGCCGTGACTTAAAGTGGTATGAAATGAAATGAAATGGTCTGTCTGTCTGTCAGGAAATCAGTGCTGACAAGTCGGTGGAGGAACTGTCGGATGAAATCTTCGATCTTGCCCAGGATGTGGTGAACAAGGCTCGAACCGCCTCTCTAAAGTACCTCTGGTCGTGAACGGAGGAGGCTTGGGTTTGTCCGCCCGTGTCTTCCAAGTTTGCTGTTCTTCTTTGAAAATTGAGAAGATGAAAAAATGTATTCCTTTTTTTTTTTTTTCTCCTCCAGTTTTTTGTGTATATGCTGCCTTGAAATCGTTGGAACTCATTTTTATTTGATTTGCTTGTTCATGTTTTACTTTTTTTCTTTTTAAGTAAAAAGTTGTGTATCTTGGAGCATTTTTTTTTAATCTTAAAAACTGAATTTTATGTATTTGAAGCATATACTGGGGAGAGAAGAAAAAAATGGAACGTGTGCTGTTATGCATGACTGAAAATTTTCTCCTTTTTTTTTTCTGTCTTAGAAGGAAAGTTTTATTTTAGAAAGAGTGAAGTAAAGAATTGGGTATTTTTCTTTTTTTTTTTTATTCAAGAAATTCATATCAGTTATGAAGTTTTTTTCTTCTTCGTCATCATCGAACACTCAACTATTCGTGTCTGTCACATGAGCGAAAATGTGTTGTGATGTTTGATTATGTTGGAATAATTCAATATTGAGAATTGACTTAAATTTTTTTTTTTTTTTTCTAGACAATTTCAATGTTTGAAATTTTAGCTCTAAATAAATGTAATTGTAGAATTTTAAATTGGATTTTTATTTTGGGGGGCGGTTTGCTTTTTTTTTTTTTTTTTTTTTTTAAAGCTAAAGACCAGAATGCACGGATGGTTTCTTCTGCTTCGAACGCTCAGACAGCAAGTAATGTTGTCTCTCATATGAGCGGAAAATGCGTTTGCGCTGCCGTTAAGCGCCTGGACAAGTCGGGCCCAGCACATCATCCAACTTTGTTGATCTTTCAAGTCTTTCTGGGGGGGAAAACGCAGGAGAATGGACTGAGAGGGCAGAAAACAGACGAGAAGGAAGTGACAAGAAGAAAAGGAATAAGGCAGAAACAAAGAGAGGGATAGAAAAGAGGAAACTCCTAGCAAGGAGTTTCCAGAAGGTGGGGATGCTGTTTGTACTGACAGGTCCCCCGACATTCTCATTGGGGGGGATGGATGGTTTATATTGCCTGTTACAGTTTTGTACAGTCGGACTTCTTTCTTCAAGTGTCCGGTCTGGTCCTGCAGACATCGACGATCATGGCTCTCCATTCTTCCCTGTTCTCGATCCCTCTCATGAGCTCATTGTTGGTGCCCTCTTTATTCGTTGCGAATTTGTTTAAGCTGTCTGTGAATTTTGTGCGTTGTCTTCCTCTGCTCTTGTTTCCACATATTTTGCCACTCCATAACAGTTTCTCTAGTCCGTCAGCCCTGATTATATGGCCGAAAAATTTGAGCTGTCTTTGATGGTGTTGAGAAGGGATCTCTTGTGTCCAGCCATTTCCATTACTTCTGCATTTGTTTTTCTTTTTGTCCATGAGACTTTCATGATTCTCCGGATGAACCACATCTCCACTGCTTCTAGTCGCTGTTCTGTGTCCTTGGCTAGGGACTAGGGTCCAGCACTCACATCCGTACAGAAGAATGGACCATACGTAGGCTCTCACAACATGGATCTTTGTCTTGAGGCTTATCTTACTGTTGGTAAAAATGCATTTCATGTTGTTAAAAGTTGCCTTAGATTGACCGATTCTCTTCTTGATTTCTGTGTCACACTTGCCATCCGGGGTGATAGTACAACCAAGGTATTTAAAGGTGTTTACTTGTCTGATTCTCTCTCCTTTACAGGCTATGTTGCATTATGGTATAACAGCTTTTTTCGAGATCACCATGCATTCTGTCTTCTTTGCATTGAGCTGTAATCCTTTCTTTTCGCTTTCGGACTATTGTGGCAATATGTTATGTGTTGTGGTTGATTGTTCATATGGGGATTTAACAGTGATTCTGATAGTGTGCGTTATTTATGCTGTGATGGTATCATGATAAACAAAAACAAAAAATGAATACCACCAATTTGTTAAAGTGTTCAGTTTTATTTTTTGGGGACAGTATCGTAATAGAGAAGTATCTCAGAAGACTGAATGCAGCTACCTTCATGGCGAGGGGAAAGGATTGTTGCATACACAGAATCTCACCGTTGGTGAGCCTCAGAGCTCTAGCCAAAGAACAAAAAAAAACCAACAAGCCTAGTGGTTACAACATTGAGCTCGCAATCTGACGACCCGGGTTCGATTCTCGTTCAAGGGGGATATTTTCCCCCCTGGAGTTAACATCAGTGCCGACTCCACTCTCCCCAAAAGTCCTTCGGATGAGACTATAAACCGAGGTCCCGTGTGCGAACGCACGCACAACATCTTGTGCACACGTTAAATCCTGTTCCGCTTTTCGTAAGAGTAGGCCATTGTGTGCTGGTGGGAACAGATCACAGAATTTACAAAACCGCATACACACGGGGACTGGATGTAAAAAAGCAATAAGTGCTTATTCCATTATCCTCGATGTAAAAGAATTTTTTTTTTAATAAAATATAAAAAAAACAACAACAAAAAGTGAAGTAATACCATGATTTTGGCAATGTTTTTGATGGTATAACACAGAAGTAATACACTGTATTGATGTTTGCTTATGTTGTATGAATATTGAATAAACCATGTTTAAACCAAAAAATCCCCCCCACTAATTATTTTGACACTATATTGACAATTGTGTTTGATATTACCAAAACAAGAAAGTTACAGTGGTATTGACAAAATATCGACATTTGTATAAAACAAAATGACAGAAGAGGGCATTTTTTTTCTAAAATCTTAAGAAGATTGGGGTGTTACAAGATATATATTTTTTTCTGAGTGCTCACATAGTGTTGTGTAGTCTTCCTTGTCAAACACTCAGACAGCACCTACTGCTGTCTGTCATATGAGTGAAATGCGTTGTGCTGCCGTTAAGCGCCTGACAAGTCAGGCCCAGCGCATCCGAACTTGGCATAGTCATATGCAGCAATTCACTTTGAGATTATCATTTTTTTTAGTGTGGGCATGCAGTAATTAACTACAGGTGCTTTATATTATAGATAAACATAACGTGTGCGCGTATACATACACACACATGCATGCACGAACGCATGCAGAACATCTTGCGCACACGTTAAATCCTGTTCCGCTTTTCGGAAGAGTAGGCCATTGTGTGCCGGTGGAAACAGATGACAGAATTTACAAAACCGCATACACACGGGGACTGGATGTAAAAAAGCACATGAGTACTTATTCCATTATCCTCGATATAAAACAATAAATAAATAAACACACACATACAGAGGCTAAGTCACATGTAGAAATGTGTTCAGTTACATATTTGTAGATTTGTGAAATAATATTGTGACGAGAATTCTTATGTTGTTATGAATGTGTGTGTGTGGTTGGAGGAAGGAGCATTTTTTCGTTTCTTTTTTTTTTTCTTTCTTTTTTTGTCTACTCCTGGACTAGGAACTCCCAAAATGGCAGTCAGTGATACAGTCGTGTGTCAGAATGGGAATACAATAAAACCTGTAGCCAGATCTATTTATTTGAGGAGATTATCCCACAGATTTCCTGCAGAACGCATACAGAAACGAATCCAGTTCATAAGGCAAGTCACAAATGCCTGAATATTTACAAATGTACAGGAAAAATACAAATATTATTTGAATATTTTCCACCACTCAATGTAGTCGATTCAGTTGACTTTACTTTAAAATTCGCAGATTATTCAGTTATTGGCCAACTTGATTTGAAGATTCTTGCTTATAAAGAAAAAACCTATGGGGAGAGGGTGTTGGCATCCTTTTCAAGCCAGTGTTAGGCCCACCTCTCTGTCTGCATTGACGATACGGGACTTGTGCATGTATTCACAGTGAAGAGAACTTGTGTCCAGCAGCCTCTCTCTCTGTCTTTCTGTCTCTCTTGTGCATGCATGCGTGTGCATGCATGCACGTGTGTGTGTGTGTCAATGCCTGCATGTAGGCATGTGTGAGATTGAAATAAAATAATAGAATTTGGAAGAGGCACTGTGACTGTGTGAGGGTATTGTTATTACAGTTCTAGTACCAGGCAACCATCTGCATCTTTGATAAGGCAAGGAGACTAGTTCACAAGTTTGAGGGATAGTGTCTTTTAAGTTCACTTTGCTAGCTGTTTGTGAAAAACATCTTAGAATCAGAGACACTTATTTCAGTTTTCACTTTACTTCGTATTTCAAGACATGGACACTTCCATCACACCATGGATGTTTTACTGTGTGAGGATTTTCATTCATTGTAGTATCTATGAGTGAAAGACATTTTATTCTAGAACTTCACTTGAATTTGTGTCAATAATCAATATCCAACATGCAGTTGTAGACAAGAACACTTTGCTTACATGAGTTTGAGATTAGTTTATCAATGTAAACGTGTACACAGGTTGATAAAATGTACTTTGATACCCTGTGGCTAGGCCCTAAATTTGGAAATAATGGCCCCTAAAAAGGCCCTAAATTTTTTCCAACCAAGTCTGTATGAACCCTGTATATATATGTACATATATATATATATATGTACATATATATATATATATGTACATCCACACACCACCCATCCACCCCCCTACAAACACATTTCGTAGGATTATCCATTATATAGTTTATGGTGTTTGCAATTCTTTAAAACAACCAACGCCAAACCTAACAAATTATCTTACGCTTTCTGAAGGCCACATTTACGTCTTAGGACAATGCAGAAACCATATGGACTGCTCCAGTCAGACGTTCACACACACAAACAAATAAAACACAGGCACAAACTCAAGCATTGATTTCAACTCGGTGTATTCCAATCCACCAAAGATGTAGTACTATGCTGCAGATCAAATTTTCCCAGAATTCCCAGCAGTTTTATGTTGTGAAGCAATGATACAGTATCATATAAATAAACATATTATATATATACATAATATCCTGACAGTGTGAGAAGCGCAGACAGTATAAACAAACATTTCGAAGAGTTTACACATAGAAATAATTATTACACAACAGGATTTCTTCTTCAGCGTCATTATTTTGCAACGGTGATGCGATTTTTAAAATGACAATCATCATAAAACAAATTAATTCTAATATATATATTTTCTCAATCATGATAATCTTTCATAAAACAATTCTAATATATCTATTTTCTCAATCATGATAAATCTTTCATAAAAATTGCATGAATGTATAAATATATATAACACATATCTATAACAATCAATACAGAAAATACATATTTTTATGTATACTTTCCTGGTCGTGCTTTCTGGCAACCGTGTGCACATTTAAATATAAAATTCATACTGACATTTCCATAACAAACACCAAAGAAAACACAGATGTATACACCCTTTCTTAGTCACACACACACTTTAGCATTATTATTACATTGATGTATAATTTATTTCAATGCTGAAATCACCAGGTCTGAAATAATACTTAACATTGTATGCACCTGCGCAAAACAAAATATACAAGCATTTTACACGATAAGGCATGACACACGACAAAGCATAATCTTCACAACATGCAATTTGATTTTGATACCTGACAACACGCGCACGCACGCACACACACACACACACACACAAGTTCAGTCTGATCATCATGAAGCAGTAAACCATGGTGTTTTTTTTTCTTTCTCTTTTTCTCTCAATCCCTCTTTTAATAAAAGTACTTCCCATATCCCAAGAAAAACTACAGAGGAACACAAATGAAATACAATATATATATATATTTTTTAAAAATATATATTGCTACCTATAGTTATATATATGTGTGTGTGTGTGAATTTAAAAACAAATTATCCAGGAGAAGATAACACTGGACAAAATTAATCTGAATGGAAAAAAGGTCATGAAGGATGCTTTGAGAAAAGACAGACTCGTCTAAAAGGCCTGTAAGAATCAAGACAAATTCTCTGGAACAAAAAAAGAAAAATAAATCCAGAAGATGCATGCTCTTCAGCAACCTGAGGAAGACTATGTGGCTGACAGATAACCCTGCAAACCAAGCTGTACGGCCCACAAGAGGATCTGGAAAGGACATACATGCCAGTAACCAGACATGCTGAGATACGAACCTTTAACTTCAAGGCCATTACGATCAGAAGCCTGTTGCCCTGTTTAGACTGCGCAACGCCCACAATCAATCCGATGTTAGTGAAATCACAACTGAAAAACTTTCAGTAAAAGCACAGAGTAAAGCTGTGCATTAGTAGAAGATGGAAGACTCATGTGACAAGCTGCAGACAGAAGCAAACGTCCCCTCTCTATGCAGAAGATAGCATACGTGCGTTTAATATCCCGTCATTCATGCCAGCGTTCGCGAGGTTACGGAAACATGAACATACATCCCTGAAGTTGGAATGCAGCTACCTTCATGGCGGGAAAAGACGGCCGCACACACAAAATCTCACCATTGGTGAACCTCAAAACTGTGGTCGAGGAATGAAAAAAAAACCAAAAAATCATCAAAGGCACACAGTAATTCAAAAAGATGTTTTCTAAATGGAAAACAAAGTTTTCCAAATGAACATATATTTGGTTACACACTGACAATCTACAACTATACATTGATGTAAGATCACATTCGGTCAGTCACACAAAATATTGACACGCATGATAGTAGTATTTTGACAAAGGAATGTTTGAGGCTTTTGTTTTGAGATGAAAATTATATTTTGATACTGAAGCCATATGGTCATTTAGAATACTAACGCTTTTGTTTCGAGACGAAAGTCAACATTTTGATATCAAAGACATCAGTTCATTTAGAATACTATTGATTTTCAGATGAAAGTTAATAATAATAAAATAGAATTAATATAGCGCTGTATCTTGCACAGACAAGTCAAAGCGCATAACATTTTGATATTGAAGACATCAGTTCATTCAGAATACTAGCGTATCTACGTCATGAACAGCAAACAGCATTTTGAAAACAAACGCATGGGGGCACGGGTGTCACATTCAGACATCCCTGAAATTGGAATGCGGATACCTTCATGGTGGGCAAACAGTCCCATCCACAAAATCTCACCACTGGTGAACCTCCGAGTCCTAGCTAGCCAAGCAACAGACAAAACAGAATCCAGTTGATTCAGGCATCAGCCGAAACATCTAAATGTCGATTAGTTTCTCAAAACAGAGCTGTATACAAAGGGGTAGAGGGATCGTGAGCTGGGGATGAATAGAATCTTTCCTCAGTCTCTGTAAGCTTGTGTCAATGAAGTTACAGAAATTCAGATCATGAGCTGGGGATGAATAGAATCTCGCCTCAGTCTCTGTAAGCTTGTGTCAATGAAGTTACAGAAATTCAGATCATGAGCTGGGGATGAATAGAATCTCTCCTCATTCTCTGTAAGCTTGTGTCGATGAAGTTACAGAAATTCAGGTGTATAGTGGTAAATTTCCAGGTTAATAATAAAGACATGTAAGGGGAAAGGGAAAAAAAAAAACCGTGCCATTATTTTGTGGAGATTATCCCACAGATTTCCTGAGACGCATACAGAAACGAATCCAGTTCATAAGGCAAGTCACTAAATGCCTGAATATTTACAAATGTACAGGAAAAATACAATATTATTTGAATATTTTCCACCACTCAATGTAGTCGATTCAGTTGACTTTACTTTAAATTCGCAGATTATTCAGTTATTGGCCAACTTGATTTGAAGATTCTTGCTTATAAAGAAAAAACCTATGGGGAGAGGGTGTTGGCAATCCTTTTCAAGCCAGTGTTAGGCCCACCTCTCTGTCTGCATTGACGATACGGGACTTGTGCATGTATTCACAGTGAAGAGAACTTGTGTCCAGCAGCCTCTCTCTCTGTCTTTCTGTCTCTCTTGTGCATGCATGCGTGTGCATGCATGCACGTGTGTGTGTTGTCAATGCCTGCATGTAGGCATGTGTGAGATTGAATATAAAATAATAGAATTTGGAAGAGGCACTGTGACTGTGTGAGGGTATTGTTATTACAGTTCTAGTACCAGGCAACCATCTGCATCTTTGATAAGGCAAGGAGACTAGTTCACAAGTTTGAGGGATGTGTCTTTTAAGTTCACTTTGCTAGCTGTTTGTGAAAAACATCTAGAATCAGAGACACTTATTTCAGTTTTCACTTTACTTTCGTATTCAGACATGGACACTTCCATCACACCATGGATGTTTTACTGTGTGAGGATTTTCATTCATTGTAGTAATCTATGAGTGAAGACATTTTATTCTAGAACTTCACTTGAATTTGTGTCAATAATCAATATCCAACATGCAGTTGTAGACAAGAACACTTTGCTTACATGAGTTTGAGATTAGTTTATCAATGTAAACGTGTACACAGGTTGATAAAATGTACTTTGATACCCTGTGGCTAGGCCCTAAATTTGGAAATAATGGCCCCTAAAAAGGCCCTAAATTTTTTCCAACCAAGTCTGTATGAACCCTGTATATATATGTACATATATATATATATATGTACATATATATATATATATGTACATCCACACACCACCCATACCACCCCCCTACAAACACATTTCGTAGGATTATCCATTATATAGTTTATGGTGTTTGCAATTCTTTAAAAAAAACCAACGCCAAACCTAACAAATTATCTTACGCTTTCTGAAGGCCACATTTACGTTTAGGACAATGCAGAAACCATATGGACTGCTCCAGTCAGACGTTCACAACACACAAACAAATAAAACACAGGCACAAACTCAAGCATTGATTTCAACTCGGTGTATTCCAATCCACCAAAGATGTAGTACTATGCTGCAGATCAAATTTTCCCAGAATTCCCAGCAGTTTTTATGTTGTGAAGCAATGATACAGTATCATATAAATAAACATATTTATATATACATAATATCCTGACAGTGTGAGAAGCGCAGACAGTATAAACAAACATTTCGAAGAGTTTACACATAGAAATAATTATTACACAACAGGATTTCTTCTTCAGCGTCATTATTTTGCAACGGTGTGATGCGATTTTTAAAATGACAATCGTCATCATAAAATACATAATTAATTCTAATATATATATTTTTCAAATCATGTTAACTTTCATAAAACAATTCTAATATATCTATTTTCTCAATCATGATAAAATCTTTCATAAAAATTGCATGAATGTATAAATATATATAACACATATCTATAACAATCAATACAGAAAATACATATTTTATGTATACTTTCCTGGTCGTGCTTTCTGGCAACCGTGTGCACATTTAAATATAAAATTCATACTGACATTTCCATAACAAACACCAAAGAAAACACAGATGTATACACCCTTTCTTAGTCACACACACACTTTAGCATTATTATTACATTGATGTATAATTTATTTCAATGCTGAAATCACCAGGTCTGAAATAATACTTAACATTGTATGCACCTGCGCAAAACAAAATATACAAGCATTTTACACGATAAGGCATGACACACGACAAAGCATAATCTTCACAAATGCAATTTGATTTTGATACCTGACAACACGCACACGCGCACGCACGCACACACACACACACACACACACACACACAAGTTCAGTCTGATCATCATGAAGCAGTAAACCATGGTGTTTTTTTTTCTTTCTCTTTTTCTCTCAATCCCTCTTTTAATAAAAGTACTTCCCATATCCCAAGAAAAACTACAGAGGAACACAAATGAAATACAATATATATATATATTTTTTAAAAATATATATTGCTACCTATAGTTATATATATGTGTGTGTGTGTGAATTTAAAAACAAATTATCCAGGAGAAGATAACACTGGACAAAATTAATCTTGAATGGAAAAAAAGGTCATGAAGGATGCTTTGAGAAAGACAGACTCGTCTAAAAAGGCCTGTAAGAATCAAGACAAATTCTCTGGAACAAAAAAGAAAAATAAATCCAGAAGATGCATGCTCTTCAGCAACCTGAGGAAGACTATGTGGCTGACAGATAACCCTGCAAACCAAGCTGTACGGCCCACAAGAGGATCTGGAAAGGACATACATGCCAGTAACCAGACATGCTGAGATACGAACCTTTAACTTCAAGGCCATTACGATCAGAAGCCTGTTGCCCTGTTTAGACTGCGCAAACGCCCACAATCAATCCGAATGTTAGTGAAATCACAACTGAAAAACTTTCATTAAAAGCACAGAGTAAAGCTGTGCATTAGTAGAAGATGGAAGGACTCATGTGACAAGCTGCAGACAGAAGCAAACGTTCCCTCTCTATGCAGAAGATAGCATACGTGCGTTTAATATCCCGTCATTCATGCCAGCGTTCGCGAGGTTACGGAAACATGAACATACATCCCTGAAGTTGGAATGCAGCTACCTTCATGGCGGGAAAAAGACGGCCGCACACACAAAATCTCACCATTGGTGAACCTCAAAACTGTGGTCGAGGAATGAAAAAAAAACCAAAAAATCATCAAAGGCACACAGTAATTCAAAAAGATGTTTTCTAAATGGAAAACAAGTTTTCCAAATGAACATATATTTGGTTACACACTGACAATCTACAACTATACATTGATGATTAAGATCACATTCGGTCAGTCACACAAAAATATTGACACGCATAGATAGTAGTATTTTGACAAAGGAATGTTTGAGGCTTTTGTTTTGAGATGAAAATTATATTTTGATACTGAAGCCATATGGTCATTTAGAATACTAACGCTTTTGTTTCGAGACGAAAGTCAACATTTTGATATCAAAGACATCAGTTCATTTAGAATACTATTGATTTTCAGATGAAAGTTAATAATAATAAAATAGAATTAATATAGCGCTGTATCTTGCACAGACAAGTCAAAGCGCATAACATTTTGATATTGAAGACATCAGTTCATTCAGAATACTAGCGTATCTACGTCATGAACAGCAAACAGCATTTTGAAAACAAACGCATGGGGCACGGGTGTCACATCAGACATCCCTGAAATTGGAATGCGGATACCTTCATGGTGGGCAAACAGTCCCATCCACAAAATCTCACCACTGGTGAACCTCCGAGTCCTAGCTAGCCTAAGCAACAGACAAAACAGAATCCAGTTGATTCAGGCATCAGCCGAAACATCTAAATGTCGATTAGTTTCTCAAAACAGAGCTGTATACAAAGGGGTAGAGGGATCGTGAGCTGGGGATGATTAGAATCTTCCTCAGTCTCTGTAAGCTTGTGTCAATGAAGTTACAGAAATTCAGATCATGAGCTGGGGATGAATAGAATCTCGCCTCAGTCTCTGTAAGCTTGTGTCAATGAAGTTACAGAAATTCAGATCATGAGCTGGGGATGAATAGAATCTCTCCTCATTCTCTGTAAGCTTGTGTCGATGAAGTTACAGAAATTCAGGTGTATAGTGGTAAATTTCCAGGTTAATAATAAAGACATGTAAGTTGAAAAAGCAGTCATAGAATATAGTGTATTTAATTCAGGCGTATAAGTCGTAAATTTCCAGGTTTAATAAAACATGTAAGTTGAAAAAGCAGTCACAAAATGTAGTGCTTTATCAAGGAAATCTAAATTTCTTATAACACCGTTTACACTTGGTAACAGAGCAAAGACAGAGTATCTCCCCTTGGCAATAGAGCTGAGAGCAAAGACAGATTATCTCCCCTTTGCAACAGAGCAAAGACAGATTATCTCCACTTTGCAACAGAGCAAAGACAGATTATCTCCCCTTTGCAACAGAGCAGAGAGCAAAGACAGATTATCTCCCCTTTGCAACAGAGCAAAGACAGATTATCTCCACTTTGCAACAGAGCAAAGACAGATTATCTCCCCTTTGCAACAGAGCAGAGAGCAAAGACAGATTATCTCCCCTTTGCAACAGAGCAGACAGATGATCTCCCCTTTGCAACAGAGCAGAGACAGATTATCTCCCATCTCTGCAACACCCTCTAAGCTTCAAAGCATGACCAGAACAGCAGGAAACATGGCCTCTTGAAAGAGGCAGCATAAATTCTTCATTTCACTTCATAGGCGAAGTGAACGCAACACAGAAGTCAGAAGCAACCATCTAAGGAAAACGGAACCTTGCGCAATTCGCTGGAGTCTCCCGATTTAGAAACACAATGTCACATTCTTACTCTTTGCACACGGGAGGTAATTCATAACTGCCCCTGTCACAACTTTATAGATGAAAAAGTTTCGTAATGACTAGAATGCCACGCTCCCGAGGCTTTTTTCCCTTGCTTACAACACTTTCTATAAACTAAAACGTTTCCCTGAAAGATAGAAAATGTTGCCAACATTCTTTTTGTGAATTTTTTTTTTTTCACAAGCAAGAATATCGATGGTAAGTCACTTTCATGAATTATAGTAAATGTAAGTTATGAATCACATTAAACATTTTCTAAAGGTGTCCTCAAAAAACAATCTCACCCTCCACAATCTCACCCTCCTCTCTCTTTCCTCTCCCTCACTCACTCTTTTCTCTCTCTCTCTCCTCATCCTCCTCTCCCTCATACTTTCTCTCTCTCTCTCTCTATGTTTGTATATTATGTAAAGTTCTGTTAGCAGAGTAAAATAACAAATTTAGAGGACTTGGACAACCACAATCTCAGCATGATTTTGTTAGTACAGAACAACATACAACTGCAACACACTACACATATAGTCCAACCACAATCTCAGCATGATTTTGTTAGTACAGAACAACATACAAAACTGCAACACACTACACGTATAGTCAATCTGGAAGTATGCACGATGTTTTATATATAAATAACTACATGATCAAAAATATTATATCAACACACACTACAAGTTTATAGTTCAGTCTCTGATGAAATAAATATATATATATCACAAAAAAAGTTGCACGGGGAAACAAATACACATGCAGACAGGAAAAGAAGAAGAAAAATAAAAGGGTGGAGCTTCTCTTGTGGCAACGCATTCTCCCCAGGGAGAGCAGCCCAAATTTCACACAGAGAAATCGGCCGTGACTTAAAGTGGTATTATACAATACAATACAATACAATCATAAAAGTTCCAAATCCAAAACCCGTTCCAATAGTCATGACTTTCTCCATAGCACACCAGCGTTTTGGATGGCGCGCGCACGCACACAAGCGCCACACTACGCACAGATACAATAGACTACTTGAGCGCTTACATCTGAATGCTTGAGTACACGGCACATACAGATTTTGAGCAAATAAATTGTCTTTAAAATGCTTCAATAAAACAAAACTGAAATATATATATCATTTTATAAACGAAGAGACTCAAACACTGATGAATGTAAGCATGAAAAAAGAGAGAGCATGATATTGATGATGGACTAACTAACTTGCTGCAAAGAGAAAACTCCAATAAACTGCAATACTGAAAGATTCCGTTATATAAATATAAGCAATCATCTGAAAAGAGCGGTACAGCCCTAAATACTTTACTGCACACTTTTCCTGTATAATTATGCTTTCTTTTTCCAAAATTTTTTTTTAGTAGAATTATGCCTTCTGTTTATTTCTTTGGGTTATTTTATTTTATTTTTTAAGAATTATATGTTCTTTTTGTCTTTGTTTTTAAAATTATGCTTTCTGTTTCTTTCTTTGTTTTTTGGGTTTGTTTGTTGTTTTTTAAAGAATTATACTTTTTGTCATTGTTTTTAGAATTATGCTTTTTGTTTTCCTTTAAAAAAAAAAAAAAAAAGAATTGTGCTTTCAGTTTCAATCTGTTCCTTTTTTTAAATTTTAAATAACAGATTTATAAAAACCTTTCTGGCTGAATGAGGGAACATTTTACACAATCACTTCCACTTTTTTTTTTTTAATTCTTTTTATTTCAAGAATAGAATAACCACTCACTAGCTTGAAATTTTTTTTTTACATCCAGTCCCTGTGTGTGTGTGCAGTTTTGCAAATTTTGTCATCTCTTCCCATTGGCACGCAATGGTCTACTCTTACGGAAAGCAGAACAGGCCTATTTCAAGATTCCTGTCAGCTATGCCTAGTTTAAACTGAGGAATGAAACTGCTGACTTCCTTTGTCTCTCCCTCCCCCCTCCCCTCCCCTCCATCCTCCCTCCCACCATTTAGGCAGGTGCTCTCTGATTTTGGGGATTGTGTGTCTAAACATGACACCTGCTTGCATGTTGGGTATTTTTTGGTAGGTTTAAAAAAAAAAAAATTTTATTTTGTCATCCGTTTCTACTGGCACAAAATGGCCTACTCTTCCAAAAGACATGATAGGGTTTTTAATATGTGTGTAAGATGTTCTGCGTGATTCGCACACTGGGCCTCAGTTTATAGTCTCATCTGAAGGACTTTGACATTTAGTTCGATTTTTGGGGGGTGGGGAGGGCTCAAACTGGGGAAGAAAGGGCAAGGCCGGGAATCGAACCCAGAACCCTGGCGGTTTACTTGTTAGGCAGGAAATGTCAACATGACTGCCAAGAAGGGAGAAGACAACAGGCCATCAAAGCTGCCATCGAAAAGATGATAATAGAAACATAAAGAAAATATTGTTGAAATAAATGTATTATGACAGCAATCCCCCCTCCCCAAAACAAAATAAAACAAAAAAAACCAACAAGAAGAAAACCTGCATATATAGAAGAAATTAAAACACCCGGTGAATCTTTATGCCTTACGTTATGGGGATTTTTTTTTTCCAAAAGGATACAAGGACTAATGCTTTTTTTTTTTTTCATATGTCGGAAACAAAAAAGTGACAAATTTTGAATATCTGTTCCTATGCATTCAGTGTGAAACACCAAAATATTCCAGTTAATAAGTTACTATTTTCTGTTTTAAATGTGACTTTTTAAAGGAAATATCTTTTCTATGAGTGTGAATTTTCTTCATGTGTTGATACAACATAATTATGATAAATAATGGAAAGTATATGTCCCTTGGAGAATAGTCCCATATTGTCTATATGCTATCTCATGAAAAAAAATACATGAAATAAATTCAAAGTTTAAATATCCATTCTTTTTCTTTCTATCATTTATACAGCAGTACTGTAATATCAAAAGGAATCAACACGAACATGAAAACAACACAAAAAACAATATATATCCCAATAGATAAATAACACAAAAACCTCCACACCACCACAAACTAACCACTCATCACACACAACAACACACACCACAAAAAAGGTTGCAACATCTGAAATATGAAAGTATTTCTAAAAGAGAAAACAAACCAACATGAAATATTTTTCCATTAGACAAATAAATAAAAAAATAAAAACCCCACTCTACCACACACCAACCACTCATCACACATCACAAAAAAAAGTTGCAACATCTTATGACAGTATTTCTATAGAGAAAAAAACGAAACAACTTGAAATATTTTTGTGCGAAAAACAACAAAACAAAAAAAACCCAACCCCTAAACCAAAACCTATCAGGGACAAGAAGAACGATCACAGGCGAAGAATAACTTCTCGACATTGCGTACCATCCTTTACCTTCTCTCTCTCTCTCTCCCTGTCTGTCTATCAGTCTCTCCTCTCTCTCTCTGTCTGTCAGTTTCTCTCTCTCTCTCTCTCTCCACTCTCTCTCTCTTCTCTCTCATCTCTCTCCAAGTCAGTCTCTTTCTCTCTCTCTCTCTCTCTAGCTCGCATGTGTAGTTGCGTGTCTGTGCATATGTACGCGTAGTGTGAGTGTATGTGTGGTGTGTGTTTTGTGCTGCGTGCGCACATGTGTGCGTGTGTGTGTTTGTGCGTGTGGTGTGTGTGTGTTGATTTTTGGGGGAGGGTTGTCTGTTTAGGGGAGGCGGGTGTCAAGGATGGGAGTTTGTCAGTGTTTAAATGGTTTTGTTTATTCATTCCATTGGTTTACTTCTGTGGTCTTTCATTGATTTCATGACTTCAGTCAATAATTGAATGGCAATTTGAATGATTCGTTTCTTTGCTTTTTGACATTATCTTGTTTGTTGATCAATTGGTTTTATTTATGTTTGTTTCACTTTTTTCCCCATAAGGGCTTGGTGTAAAGAAGCCTCTGGCTTATCCAATTACCCTCATTAAAATATTCGAGTTCGAGTTCGAGTTCTCTGTCAGTTTTTTTTTCTCTCTCTCTCTCTCTCCAAGTCTGTCTATCAGTCTCTCTCTCTCTCTCTCTCTCCCCAGAAAACCACTCACAGCTGAAAACAGTGAACCCACCTTTCCCTCAGGAACTGGTCACATTCGGAACGACGCTCGTCGTCACGGGGAAACTGTGGTTAAATCCCATAAATCCCACAGCGGTACTACTACTGCCACTACCACTACCACCACCACTACTACTTCCACTGACGAGCAGAGAACCGTTCACAAAACTTCCAACGGGCACGGGCTGTAGCGTCACGGGGTAGACGATGTCCCGAACAGTGTTGTACACGTCCAGGATGACGGCGGTGTTGAAGAAGAGGGGTATCAACCACACCAGCGGCTGCAGCCACGACGCCACGGGGACGGGGATGGGAGGGGCGGGGGGGGTCTTCTTCCTGCTGGCCATGACCATGAGGAAGACGAAGACTCCGGCCTGAGTGTTGAGGGTCAGCGAGGCGAACTTCTCCAGGATCTCCACAAAGCCCTGTGAGAAAGGGAAAATATTTTTTTTTTTTTTTAAACCTTGCACAAAATATTCTTTGAAAGCCTTTTAAAAAAAACAAAAACAAAGGAAAGTTAATTTTGGAAAAAAGGAAAGTTAGTTTTGAAAAAAAGGAAAGTTAATTTTGATAAAAGGAAAGTTAGTTTTGAAAAAAGGAAAGTTAATTTTGAAAAAAGGAAAGTTAATTTTGAAAAAAAGGAAAGTTAATTTTGAAAAAAAGGAAAGTTAATTTTGAAAAAAGGGAAGTTAGTTTTGAAAAAAAGAAAGTTTATTTCAGTCTTTAAAAAAAACAAAAAAAACCCAAACTTTTTGCTTCCGCTAAAGCTCCAAAGTTTACCAGTAGTGAGATTTTTGCATATTTGACCCTCATCTCCCCGCCGCCCCCCCCCCCTCCCCCCCCCTCCCCCCTCACCTCCCATCTAAATTGCCATAATCCGACTTTGGGGGTAGTGTCTAAACATGACGTGTGTGTGTGTGTGTTTTTGAAATGTTGTCATCCGTTCCTACCAGCACAAAAACGTCTGCTCTTCCGAAAGGCGTAACAGGGTTTTATTGTGTGAGCAAGATGTTCTGTTGGCATTTGCACACGGGGCCTTGGCTTATGGTCTCAGCTGAAGAACTTTGATATTCAGTTTGATCTTTTTTCCCATCACTGAGAAGAAAGGGCAAGGATGGGAATCAAACCCAGAATCTCACAGTTTACTTGTTAGTGAGGTGAAAGTCTAAACTTACAACAATAACAACAACAACAAAAAGAAAAAATGTCGAAAAAATGCTTCACAACATATCACATTTCACAGATTATAAAGTGATACTTTTCTACTTCAATTTGTGTTCCTTAATTAACACTATCCCTATGTTAAGGGAGAGAACTCCTCTTTCCCCATACACATGCACTGTGCACATTTGTTTGCTACTGTAATCCAGTAGTAGTGGGTGATACGGAGGGAAGGTTAGTAGATGGTTGGTTACCCTATAGTGGATTAAAAAAGGTAGAGGAGTCCCATAACCTATAAGGTCGTAGGGGAGCAAGGCGTCAGAGACCTCAACTTCTCTAGGGGCCAGCATATTGAGAGCGAGCATCCATCTCCTCTCCCTCGCTGCTTTACCTTCCCTGACCCTAAAGAGGGCAGGTACCCATTTACAGCTGGGTGAATGGGGGAACTGAACTGAAGCCAAGGCGCGCAAACGGTCACCCATCCAACTGGTAACCACGCTCGACGCTGCTTAACTTGGCTGGGGGAAAGCAAGTGCTCTGACCATTGAGCTTTCCCGTCCCTTATAGTGGATTACCCATAGGGAAAAGGTTAAGGGGGGTGGGGGGGGTTGGAGGAGGGGTAGAGCCTAGTGGGTAGGGTGCTGTGCTCATGATCTGATGGCCCTGGTTTCAGCCACCTCCAAGGTACTTGGCGGTCAAGGGAATTTTTTTCCCCATGGAGTTAACATGTTTATTTTTATTTATTTTATTCTTTTATATCGAGGATAATGGAATAAGCACTTATGTGCTTTTTTACATCCAGTCTCCGTGTGTATGTGGATTTGTGAATTTTGTCATCTGCTCCCACCGCACCGGCACACAATGGCCTACTCTTACGAAAAGCGGAGCAGGATTTAATGTGTGCGCAAGATGTTCTGCGTGCATTCGCACACGGGGCCTCAGTTTATAGTCTCATCCGAAGGACTTAGGGGGAGAGTGGAGTCTGCACTGATGTTAACTCCAGGGGAAAATTTCCCCTTGAACGGGAATAGAACCCAGGTTGTCAGATTGTGAGTGCAATGTTCTGACCACTAGGCTATCCCATCAGTATCAAGTCCACTCCCCTCCAAAAACATCCTCCAGCTAAAGCTATAAAGAGAGGTCCCATGTGTGAATGCACGCAGAACATCTTGTGAACATGTTAAAGTGTTTTTCTTTTCAGGAAAAGTTAAGCCTGTTTTGTGCATGTAGGAACAGACAACAAAATGTAAAACAAAAACAACAAAACAAACAAACAAAATTGCATGCGCACACACTCGTGAACACACACACTCACTACACACTACACACACTCAGACTAACACACACACACACCTGCCCACCATCACACACCCTTCCACACACTACACACAATACCACACACAAACCCACACACACTACACCTATACACAAACACACCACACACCACACAAAAACACACCCATACACACACACTATCACACACACACATACACTACACAACACACACTACACACACTACCACTATAAACACACACACCTACACTACACACTCACCACCCACACACTACACACAACCCACCACACACAAACACACCACACCCACAACACACACCATCACACCCTACACACACACACCATACACACCACACACTACACACACACTATACACACCCACACATCACACTAATACAACACACTCACACTACACACACACACACTCACTACCACTACCACCAACACACACACATCAAACACACATCACACACAACACACACTACACCACAACACACACTACACCACACACACACACACACACACACACAACACACACTCATCAACCACACACTCACTACACCACACCACACACTACACACACACACACACAACCACTACACACACACAACACTACACACACACACACCCCCAAAACACACACTTCACACACACACACTCACTACCACACACAACATACAACACACCACACACACTACAACACACTCCTCCAAACACACACACTTCACACACACACTACACTCACACTACCACTCACACAAAACACCAACTACACACACATACCACACACACACTACACTCACACACACACACTCTACACTCTCAAAACACACACACCCAACTACACACACACTCCACTCACACTACAACACACACTACACACACACAACACACACACACACACACACACATACACACACACACTCACTACTACACTACACAACACACAACACACACACTACACATCTCACACACACAACCACACACTAACACACTCACCACACCACACACATACACATCATACACCAACACACACTCACAACACAACACTACACACACAAACACACACACTCACCACATCACTAACACACAACTCACCCAACCACACACCTAACTACACAACACACTACACACACACTACACACACACTACACCACACCAACACACTCACTACCACTACACACACACCATACACTCACACTACACCACTACACTTACACACACAACACAACACAAACCACACCCACATACTACACATACACACAACCCCACACAAAACCACACACACAAACTACACACTACACACACATACACTACACACACACTAACCACACACACACTACACACACTTACACTACACACAACACGACACACAAATAAAGCAGTCATACACACACCGACAACACACCACAATACACCATCACTACACTACACCACACATCACACACATTACAACACACTCACACTACACTCACAAACACACACTCCACACACACAACATCACACCACATACACACACAACACACACTACATACACAACACATACACTACTACACACACAAACCACATACACACACTGAAGGTTTGGCATCTACACACCAGAAGCCACACAGCATGTCATTACACACAGCACATACACCCGACCATCAATGACCACCATCATACATCATCACACACACAATACCACCACACACACAAACATCTACACAATACCACCACCATACACAATACACACCACATCTAACACATCACACACACAACATCACCAACACCACAACATCACATACACACACATACACACACATCATCACATAACACACCAAACAACACACTAACAGTTGCTTCATACTACAACACATCATCAAAACGCTCAATTTTTCTTATCTATCCACATTATACCAGATGTGTACATCACAGACTATTATACCATCACTATATCATCGTGCATACAAGGCACGTATATACTCTACACACAATCAATTTAAACAATCATCAATCGCAATACCCACCACAATCATAACCACCAACCAACCACCGTATCTTTACCACCATCATACACTATCACCCACACCACACACACTAAATCATTCATCACCATACAATCCACCTACCATCATATAACACCACACAAACACATAACGCTGATGCATTATGTCAAAAACACCAATCTATCAACAGAACAGCTTTAATTATCTAGGCTCCCATTCGTAACAGTGGTCTATTTCATGATGCACATGATATACTCATGCAATTATTATGTTGCCAGCGAGCCAGTAATACGCAAAGGTGTCATTGGTTTATATCCTGTTACACCACAATAACCATTTGTTTGCAAGATATCTAACCAAGTCATTATTATTCATCATTTTAACCCATTCTAGAACGCAAAACCAGCTGGTATCATCAATCCATTTCAAACATTCACCACAACACAACGTAGAGTGGGCTTCTAAGCAATGTAGTACATACCAAAGTCCATTACATCAACATTTACCCACTAAGCACCAAACATAGAGCTGTATGCATGTTGCTTCCATAAAGAAAGCCACTTTGAACCACAGGAAATCATACACTAGAAGTTAAAAGCAAAACATACAAGGACCAGCTTGTCTTGAGGCAGAACCACATGCTTACTATAGGACAAATTCAAATTTATTTCTATTTGGCTCAGGTACTCATGTTTGTAAATTGTTTTTGTACATTGATTATATTCATTTTCTGTTACTGGAAGCATCTACCTGAATGATGCCTTTGATCTAGTCATTCTGCAATACAGCGCTAGTTATAAGGCTTCCTTTTGATTTCAATTACAGTAGATGCATTAAAGCCTGGGTTCGCATCCGTGACATCCCTCAGCGCTGAACTTTTCCCAGCACAACAGACAGTGCTTGCTCTTCGCAAGTTCTTATTGGTGACGCCATAACCATACGTCCCGTGTCAACATGCTATTTACGCTAGAACCTACCATGGCAAACTGAGCTTTGCAAATTTGGTTTAAAAATGGGAAAAGCCACTTTGAGCCAAGAAAATAATACACAATGCAGGAATATAGCTTAACTTGAAAGCACATCAATGCGCTAGATGTGGTCAAATGCTTTCTCACAAGGATCATGTTAAACAAAAATTGTATCTGTTCTCGCAATTTTGTTCATGTTGTCGCAGCGGAAAGTTTAACATTGTGAGCCTATGTCCGATCGTCAACTCAGTTTGCTATTGAAGACTTTGATATTTCATTGTCCTTTTTACAGAATGCATAAGTGCAGGTGGAATGGACAGACCTCAGTCAGGTTTACCTTTTGTTCTTCATCAAGAAGTCTTGCTCTTTTATATGTTCCTGTTATTCCATGTTACAAGCCAAAACAAGGACAGCATGGATACTCACGGGTCAGATCCCTACTTTCACATTCTCGCATAGATCTTCATGGATCTGCTCATTTGGCTCTGTCAAGTAGTGTACGTTCTTTTTCATCAGCAACCTGGTCACATCCCTTCATGTGAGAAACTGCACTTTAAGTGGATAATAAATGGATATATAGCGAACTGTTCTAGCGAAAATAGATAAATGACGTTGCATTTACACCTAACTTGTACAAGAACAATTATACAGACGTTACAGATTAATGTTATATTATTTATTGTTGCATGGATGTGTTTAAGAAAAAATGGGTTGAGCACGACTCCAATGCCTACTTTTGGCGAAAGGAGTTTGACATGGAAGCAAGAGTTCTGATCGTTCACCTAGTTAAGCTCATCGCTATCATTCCAGCGTTTTGCAATGGGAGAAGCATGGCCTGGGAATCCATATCACTCTCCGTGTTTTACAGTCTCAGCCTTTAACACTCACTTCCTGTTTCATCAAACTAACAATACAGGACAGCTGTACATAGGCAGAAGCTGTACTTTGCACAGGTTGACAATGAGTAGAGGGGAGGCAGAAAAACTACATGTCTCCTACGAATTTTATGATGTGTGTGTGTTGCTTTGTTGTGATCATCGTCAAACGATGAGAGTGATACTTGCATTGAATAGCTGGAAATGAAAGCGTCCAGTAACAAGTACAGAGGCCATATGCATTCAATTCTACTGCCACATTGAGTGACCATCCCATTCACTGATCTGCATTACTTGACTAAGTGGGAGTACATTTAAGCGCGTGAATGGCGTGGAGAGATAACTGAAGCATGGAAACCGCAAACATTAAACTTCAATAACAGATCTTAACTTAGGGGGAAAAGAATTATGGGTCCCACTTCCCCCTTGTTTATACCCCACTACAACACCATCATGTGGAAAGCCAATAACCAGAAGTCGATGTTAGGTTGGGTGTGTGAGTTTTACATTGTTCTGGTGCATGCCCTGTATGTTGCAACCAGTCTGTGGATGTTAAATCGTTCGTTCCACACTCGGCAAACAATGCCTACTCTACAGCGAGACTGACTTTATAGACATGATGCGCAAGAGTTCATGCATTGGTTTGTACAGTGGCTCGTTTTTATCTCACCAAGAAATCAATTTTAAGTTCATGGCTATGTATGAGTTATGTAAACTTCTGAAGGACAAGAACATTAATCAATTGAGGCTGAAAGTACTCTTTCTCACCCATTTGTTCCCACGGATAGGTCAATAGATCTCACTTCCTTCAATATAGCAAATCATAGCAGACCCTTGCTCCTCTCCCTGCTCTTTCCTCCCCTAGACAATATGCTGACAGTAGTCCATTCCCCCCCTGCCGCTCCGCACATGCTGGTTTTCAGCTGATTAACCAGCCTGGGATGAACAGCAAATAAGGTTACTAACAGGGCTTTATTTTCACTGCTAATCCTTGCTAGAAGAGAATGCCCTGTACTAGACCTGACTACGAAGTCCTTACATCTGCAGCCCTGGGTGGCTGTTGCCTTGTGGAGTGCTTCTCCACGTGATGTCCTATTGCCCACTTGCACGGAGAGTGAGTAGAGAGAGGGAAGCTTTACATTATGCGCAGTTCACGTGAGCTGCATCTCCTGTTCGAGTATCTCGAAAAGACGACCAAACTACACAGCTGCATGCCATCCGATAACCTATCAACGACTACAACACATCCAGTTTGGTGTTCCCAGAGAAAACTACAACACTGTGGACCTGTAAGTAAGGAAGGGTGATCTTCTAGGGTCTGAACAGAGCATATTGCAGGCTGTGCTCCCATCTTCCTCTCCCTCGCTCTTTAACCTTCCCTACCCAAAGTCATTACCCATTCACAGCTGTGAACGGGGGAACTGTACTGAACCAAGTCGCGCTCGTCAACTCCCCTGGTAACCGACGCTCGATCTGCTTATACCTTACTGGGGGAAGCGCTGCACTGCCTACTACCACTGAGTAGTCGTCCATTGCTTGATTAAACCATGACAACCAGCAAGTGAACTAGATCATTGACCAATGGATATTAGCCAAAGTACCAAAGCTGTTAAGTGATCGTGTGGCTGTGTAGGTGTGTGATCTCGCTATAGTGCCTAGGCGATGCCTAGGCATTGTGCGCATTTGCACATTCCCCGTGCTATTCTTTCCCAAAGAAGTTATGTACTTGTGCAGTGGGTAACAGTTGGACTCATATAACAAGCGCAAGGTATACCACATGTACCCTTGCGCTGCTTTACTTGGGAACATTAAACATAATTCTTATGCGGAATGAAAACACTCATGTTGTTTTTTCATCATCCCTGCATGTGTTTTGAATTCTGTCACTGCCCCGACAAACTAAACTTGTACTATGGGAACAGTATGATTAGTGTGGCTAATATTTAGATCTGACAGACGTTGAACGACCGGATTTAAATCACTAATGGACTTGATAAGTTACTTTGCCAGCACAGTGCGCTCTACCTCGTTCTATAGTCATCCAATCAGTGATACTCAGTTATCAAACCTACACAATGCAGATATCCCATGATTTACACCTTGCTTCACTAGCTACCGCCGTTGATCTCTGGTGCACACCGATAATACACAGTGCAAAGTTCCCCCACCCATTGCAGTCGAGTAGACCTAGTCTTTAGATCCCAGATTATCTGAGAACCATTGACGCTGAATGGCAAAAGCAAAGGGAGTGTGCTGTTGGGAAATATAGAACCAGGAGCTTTTTTTCATCAAGGAATTCCCTTACGCTTAGGCTAGTGGGATCGACTATGAACTCTAGACTAGGTCCCAGCATTGAGGGCTCGCACAGTCCTCATCGCACACTGCTGGTTGTCACTTAGAGGACATCTAAGCTGACTTGTAAGGACCAATGAGACAGGAAAGGGGGGACTTATTGAGCAAGCCCAAAGCACCTCCATTCCAATGATAAACAATGACTGTAATTTACCAATTTACCAAAACACACTGCCACCATACTCATTTTTGAAGCATGGATACAAGTACATAAACTATCAAGCTGCTATCTTATCCATTACATCACAGTCCTCCCAAATCCTAAGCTGTCAATTCCATTCAGGAAAATGACTACTTGCTTTGAATGGTAAATACTTTTAAAAGAAGAAGGCTCGTGGTAATTTTAGCATCCGCTCCTGGACCCGTTTGATTAGTCTATCGGATTTGCAATGCTGTGCTCTTCTCTTAAAATCCCTAGCCATAACCTCTCGTCAATCGCTTCACCTTGTCCCCACTTGACAAACCGGAAGATCGTGAACATCGACATTAGCACTGCATGTGCAAACAGCCCACGCCCAATGGTGAGTAGGAAGTGATGCTGACCATGTGAATACCTACCCAACACGCTCCACCCAGTTTAGAAACATAGTCCCGACTCCGAATCTGACAAGTGAAAAAGGAGAGAAATGGTTCAGCTTGCACATGCGTGTTGACGCTACTGTACACGATACAGGTAAGTAAGAGTTCCAGAACTTTAAGCCTCGATGGGAAACAAAGTACGTCAGACACCTGAACTGTTCTGCCTGTCTATTGGGGCGACGCGCCATCCTCTCCCTCGAGACAGCTTTGCAACAAATTACCTGGGTGACCCTAATTGGGCAAGGAAAACCACATTTGCACTGAACGAGATGTGAACTGGGGGATACCATGATTTCGAATGCCAGACGCGCAATACGGACACACACATCAACTGGTAACCAGCTCGCCTGCTTAAAATTGGCTGGGAATACAGCGAGTCTCGAACCATTATTCTTTGAATGTCGAGGCATAAGAAAACAGGCACTTCATGACTTTTTCTTTGGTTTTTGCATCAGCCTGTGGTTAAGTCGGTTTGGGAAACAGATCTTGAGTCTGTTACCCACCCACCAGCAAATTGGCCCCGAGCTTTAGTCGAAATTCTGGTACAGGACGTTATCGTGTGCCTGTGTTATGCTTGTAAATCGAACAGAGGTCCGCGGTTATAGCCTCGTCCAACTGAAAGGAAACAAGTTGTGGCCAAAGTGTGAACAAATGGGTATTCACAGAAGGGTTCACTCCGTGCGTGGAGCTGGCTTAGTGTTCTAAGGAAGGAACTCCACGTCACAAGTGCAGAAACGTGTTGTGCCAGCTTGGTGGTGTACAACACATTGTGGATTCAGCTGTCTTGGTACCACGGCGCCTTCACGAAAGTGAAATAGGCCATCAGGAAGTGCAGTGATCCATCCCGTATTGGACCAACATTTTTCCCACTCCATTTGGCCATGAGTGGTGTCTTACCTAGGCTTTTCGGATGAGATCTGGATAAGTATGAGGGCCCATGTGTTGCCAAATTACTTTGGACAGACAGAATCCACGGGCAACAGGGTGACCACATAGACCAATCAGACTTGAAAAAACTTCCTGAGGCGAACAAAACTGGTTTCAGGAAAAAGTGCGGAATTTGAAATCGGGTGTGCGCTGTTTTGTGGTGACAGGTCTCCGGGCAGAGAGGACGACGGCAGGACGAAACAACTGTGAGCTTTAGATGGACTTTAATAAGGAATAAACTATAAGACAAACACCTGTAACCCACCAGCAAACAAATAGTTCCTTCAACTTTGTTTCCAGCTTTTTACACTCTCGAAACATTCTCAAGACACAAACACATGGCCCCCACCTTTAATTTCCTGTTATTTTACAGATTCAATTTCAAAAGAAATGATTCTATTTAATTCACAGTACTACGAAAAAAGGCTTCATTGGTGTTACATTGACATTGATGAAACCCAAATTTCTTTTGTATCCTTTACGGGAATGTGATCATCATGTGTTTGTTACAAAGTCCAGATTTTCGTTTTGTTTTAAAAATTTTGTCAGATAAACCTGTTCCTGGATATGCTGTTTACCAAACGTTCCCTTCTTCTGCCCCATCTACTCAATCCCCCCCTCCTCTTGGCATGAAAGTTGTGCCAGGTTCTCTGCATGCAAACGCCTTTACACTGCTTTTCTTCATTTAAGGACTATCACTTCACTGATTTCTGGTGGTTTTTTCACCATACCCGTGTTCTATGCACTTTTTATTTCTGGTCCCTTCTCCTACAATAACCCACCCATTTTGACAAAGTGAATTAAATTCGTTCTATGCTTTTATCACTGACATCTTGTACAGTACGAGGGATTTCACACAAAACACGCTTCCTTGCCGAATTGGTTCTAATCTCTCTTTCCATTTTTCAACTGCCAGGATGAAGACGACTCTCCATTGTCCTTTAATTGCAATGCCCTCAGTATCTGCATATACGGAGCAGGTGCTAGTTTCTTTGGTTTTACGACGTATTGCTCGAGATTTTCTGGTTTTAAGAGAAAGGCATCTACGGTTATACTGGTATTTAAAAAACATATTTGTATTGGATTTATTATTCTTCTGAAAAGATACCGAAAGACAACAAAAGGTTAAACTTTTTTCGAAGACAGAGTTAATTTGAACTGTCCGACCAAAAAGTGGCTCCTTGAACATGCGGAACAGATTGAAATCTGACCAAGAGTAGTGCAACGGTTCAGGACGCACCGGATTGGCATGTTTGTCTCTTCAAGGTTGGGTTTTGCATTTTATTGGTTAAATCGTTGGAAACAGGCCAGCTGGTGTCTTGAACAGAGAACCTAGGCTCAGCAAAAAGTCCTCAGACTCTGCCATCCTTCTTACAGTTCCAGATGTCAGTGGCCTACCATCAAATCTCATGTTTCCTCTTCACAACAATAACACATGTCCGTTGACATGATGCAGCGTTACAAGAAAAAAGAAGGGCAAAGTAAAACACACACAAACAAACAGGCTCACGGTGCACTAGCGCAGGGATTAACCAAATTGCCAACATATAGAAACCTGCAGAGAGATATAAGCAAACCCCTCACAAACACACGGTTATAACTGTCACGAACGTCCAACAACTCGTTCCGCTTTCGACAAGTCCAAGTTGACCATGACAAGCTCTCACCATGACTGGATTACAAGCAGGTCTTCCATCCACTTATCCCCTTACTTCTGATTAATACATGCTGTGACCCATAGCTTCAAGGTGTCATGGAACTCTTAAAACACTGACATACATGTTTCATTTGCACGTTTTCACAGATGTTGGCTCATTGAAAGCCTTTGTAAGGAATACACAAAATAAAGAAATTTCTTTGATGGAATAGAAAACCCTATTGCCCTGAATCTGTAGAAACAACCCTTAAACGGCCTGACAACACATACCCAAACGTCATCAAAAACTTGGTTAGCAGGGTACAACATTCGACCACGCAACACAATCTAAATCTTACGAGGGCAGCCATATCACAATGCCAAACCAACTCGCACACACACAGGCATGAAAATGGTCTCACGAAGACACATACAGCACTCTCCGCCTTTTTGATCAAACTGAAGCCACAAGAGCCATGCTGGGAATCGAACCAGGACGACTTACTTGATGCAGAGCAAACGTCGATGCAGACTTCATAAGGAACTGATAAGTACGGTCTACAACTAACGCTGTTGACCCAGCTAGCAGTTAGCAAGAAGAAGTTCATGTGTTAAGAAAGTACCTATACTCTTTCTTCAAACAGTATCTAACCTTTTGGCCAATCTTATCTCCGAAAATCTTTACGAGACAAACCAAGGACCAGTTCAGACCATAATACATTTCCAACAGTCACGAACGTGTAAATCCCTTTACAGAAAGAGCTCATGGTGTTGAATTTCGTGACCAATCTTTTAAGAATGTGTTCTTATGATGTTTGAAAAGAACAAAAGCATTATTGCTATTCATTACCTTGAAATAAATAAATGACAAATCATGCCTGATTGTTTCACAAAAGTTTCTTCCTCTCTTTCTAAAAAATTTCCTTTCTCCCTTTCCCCTTTTCTTCCCAGATTGCCCTTTGGGTTTTTTAAATGTTTTAAAAAAAATTTTTTTTATTTATAAAACGACAAAAAATTACTTTTGGGGTTTGTTTTTTCACCCCCCAATTCACTGACACCAAAAAAACTTTTTGCAAAGGGCCATTCCCACAAACGCCCACCCCCAATTTTTTTCCCAAACACACAGGGGGGTCTTTTCTAAACACACACACAAGAAAAAAGCATACACACAGTAAATACACAACAACCAAAACCCACCCCCTTCTAAAAAGGGAAAAAAATAGCCCCACCCTTTTTTTTTACTTTTTCCCCGGGAGGTTTACATTAGGCCCTTCTCCTCCTTCCTTTTGAGGTTTTTTTAAAATCCCCTTTCCAAATTTAAACTGCAACACACCCTTTTTCAGGGCCCTTCCCTTTGGTTTTTCCCCCCAAAACCAAGTTTACCCTTTTTATATTTTCTGCCCAACCTAAAAAACTTTCACAACGGGATAAACCCAAAATAAAAAAAATTACCCGAGTACAAACACACGTAGAACATCTTCCGAACACGTCAAAACCGGTTCCGCTTTTCAGAAGAGTAGGCCATTGTGTGTCGGTGGGAATGGGTGACCAAAAATTGTTAAAACTGCGTACACATGGGGACTGGATGTTAAAAAAAAAAAAAAGCACATGAGTGCTTATTCCATTATCATTGAAATAAAATAGATAATAACACTACTAAAGCTGCCTTTGTGACAAATAGTTTTTCTTTCTAACCTGGGTGTAATGGAAAAACTTTAAAAATATGAATACATTTTCTGCATTTTAACCCAATCAGTTCACCAAGAAAATATTGCTTAGGGTACATGAAATTTGTAAAGAAAAAAAATAAACGAAATTATAAAATAAAAGGTGCGCAACAAGTAGAAACTCACTTTTGTCATAGGAATTGTAGAAATTTCACCCTTAAACTTGGCACTGAAAACAACACAACCCAAAACCAGTCAGCTACAAGAACACTGAGATTAGACCAAAGCCACACACGCACACACACACAGAGGCACACACACACACACAAACACAGGCACATACACACATGCATACAACCACACACACACACACACACACACAGGCACATACACACACAGGTACATACACACATACACACACACAGGCACACTCTCACCCTCTCTCTCTCACACACACGCACAGACACACACACCATCTGGAAATAAAAAATTGACTTGACTTGACTTGTGATACAAGCAAACAGTGTTACTGAAGTTAACACAATAAGAACTATAACTCTAACATTAACGCTGTTGTGTAGAGTAATAAAAAAAAATTCTTTTTGACACAAACATAACGCTATACACTCTTAACCTTTGCACAACATAAACAACACCTTTGCACAACAGTCTATACCAGACAACATCTTTGTACAACATAAAAGACAACATGTTCACACAATAATTATATAACACAACATCTCTGCACAACGTACAAGACAACACCTTTGCACAACATGTAGTATTTCAGTATAATCATTAAGAAATGTGTTCTTAGATAGATGGCTTGATGAAAAAACAAAACAAATGCATTGCTTATTCAATGTACCAACTGGAAATAAAAATTTGACTTAACTTGAACATATAAGACAACATATTCACACAATATATAAGACATCTATCTATGAAGAAAGGAAAAAAAAAGACAAAAAAAAGACATCTCTGCACAACATAAAAATTATAAGACAACAACTTTGTACAACACATAAGACAACATCTCTTTTACTGATATCACTATTTAGTGGAAGGACGTTAAACTGAAGAACTGCACAACATACCAGACAACATCAAGGAAATGTTTACACACAAAACTGTTCAGTTTCAATCCCAAAGGCCCATGTAGTCGTGTGGGTTCCAATCTCGAATTTGTCTGGGTGAATTAAGGGCTGGGGATTTCTATCATTTCCCAGGTCAACTTCAAGTGCAGACCTGCTGCCATTCTTGATTCCCCTCTTGAAAAAAAAAAAAAAAAAAAATGGAATTTATTTTAGCCAATTTGTAAAAACAAACAAACCTTGATACATCTTTTTTTTTTTTGGTGGAGAGGTTTTTTAATTTTTATTTTTCCCACCGGACACAAGGATTTTAACCCAAAACGGGTTAACGAGTGCCGGTTTCTAAAAGCTTGGAAAAGGGCCTGTTTTTATAGTCTCATCAAAGGATTTAAATTTCGTTGATTTTTTTTTAAAATGGGAAAAAGGGGCGGGACTGGGAAAATAACCAGAACCTCCTTTACTTTTGGGCGGGGTTTTTTAAATTGCCACCTTTTTAAAAAATAATTTTCACTGGGGGAAATCAAAATACGGCGCAAAAATGTTCGCATGGGTTGGGACACCCCAAAATTCCCAGGTTTTCATTACCCCTGAAATGGAAGGGAAGGTGGGAAAAAAAAAAACGGTTTTCTGTTAAAATTTACTTTGGGAAAACCTCCTCTTAAAAAAAAAAAAACTTCGGATTTCTTGGGGGCCCGGTAAATCTTCACTTTTTCGGGGCCCCCCCCCCCCCACCCCCCCAAATCAACAGAAGTTAATTTATGTGTTATCGTTTAGTTTAAAAATTTTTGGGTCAACCCAAAAATGAAAAAAATTTTTCATCCCTTCAAGATTTATTTTTTTTTTAAGAAAACCCAAAATAACAAAACGAGGAAAAGGTGGAACCAGGAAACACTTGGAAACGAAATTGTTTTTTTTCAAAAGTAGGCCCTTTGGGGGTGGGAAAAAGAAAATTTTTTAAAAGCATAACACCCTAAAAAAAAAATCTGGGCCTTTTTGTTTGTTGTTCAAGATTCAGCGTAAAAACAAAAAATTTTTTTAAAAACCATTAAAAAAACAAAAAAAAAAAAAAATTAAACTGTTTTTTTTTAAATTTCCCCGAAAATAATTTTTTTTTTAAAAATTTTATTTCATTAAAAAAAAAAACCCTTTTTCTGTTTTTAAAATAGCCGGAAATGTTTTTTTTTTAAAAAAAGCATTGATGTTTTTTTTTTGGGTTTTTTGGGGTTGGTTTTTGTGGAGTGGGTTGTGTGGTTGGTTTGTGGTGTGTGTGTGTGGTGTTGTGTGGGTGTGTGTGGTGTGTGTGGGGGTGTGTGTGGTGTGGTTGGTTGTGTGGTGTGGGGTTGTGTGTGTGTGTGGGAGTGTGTGGTGGGTGTGGGTAGTTGGTTTTGTGTGTTGGTTGGTGTAAGTGAGGGCTTGTGTGTTGTGGGGTGGGTGTTGTGTGGTTGGGTGGTGTGGTGTGTTGTTGGGTTTTGGGGGTGGTGGGTGTGTGGGTGGTGGTGTGATGTGGGGGGTGGTGTGTCTTTTGTGTGTAAATTTGGTGGGTGTTGTGTGAATTGTTGTTGGGTTTTTTTTTTTCTTTTCTTTTTGATGTAATGTTTGGGTCATCCCTTTCATCAAATTTCTTTTTTTTTCCCCTTTGTTTTTTTTGGGTTTTTTTTCTTTTCCCAAATTTTTTTTTTTGCGCCCCCAATTCCCCAAGAAAATTTTTGGTAGCACCATTTTTGACCAGGGGGACCGAATTGGGTGGGAAAATTTTGTTAAGTTTGTTTTTTGGGGGTTTTTTTGAACCA
Organism: Rapana venosa; assembly: GCA_028751875.1. Classification (NCBI taxonomy): domain Eukaryota; kingdom Metazoa; phylum Mollusca; class Gastropoda; order Neogastropoda; family Muricidae; genus Rapana; species Rapana venosa. Next base: position 40,420,112 of record CM054165.1, read on the forward strand.
AAAATGGGGGGGGGGTTGTTCCCCGTGGACTTAATTCAAAGAATTTTTAATATCTTTATTATTTTACTTAAAACCCCAAAAACCTTTAAAAATTTTATCACACATATATATTTATATGATTATTCTAATATAAATTTTACAAAATTTACTATATTTTTTAAAATCTTTCGAAATATTTTTTTAATCTTTACTATGCGTTATATTTATATCCCAAAATTATATATATATTCCCTTTTTAAAATATTTTTAATATTATACTAATATCTTTTCTATTAAAAAACCCTCCCTTTATATAACTTCTATATATAAAACCATATTATCTTCATCTCATACTATAACTACCATAACGTCAAACTATACAAAATCATCTCATTTCTCCTTACATTCCTCCCTCTATCCCATTTTCAACCCTACTCAATTTCCCCACTACACTACTACACTACACTACTACAATATACAACTACCCCCACCACCCTATACAAATATACTACACTACTACTTACTACTACTACACTATCCACCACACTATACTCTATCCCACCATATACTACTACTTCTACAATACTTTTACACTAGTATACTTACTACTTTACTCTACTCCCTTACTACTATTTACTACCCCCTACTACTACCACATACACCACTACTACTTTACTATACTCCCACTTATACCACTACTACACATACTATTTGCTCACTACTAAAACTACTTTACATACTATACAACTATACCATACTTACCACTACACACTACTACTTACCACCATACTACTCTATTTAAAAACTACACAATATACCACCCCCACTACTACTACCACTACTACTTACTACTATACTACCACCATACTACTATACTTCTACAACTACTACAACTACTCCCATACTACCACTACTACTATACTACCACTACTAAAAATACTATATACCACTACTACAACTATTACAATACTACTATACTACTACTATACTCTATACTACTACCCCCACACTACCACTTGTATTTCTACACTACTACCATACTACTACCAATTGTACTTCTATACTATACCACACTACTCCACTATACTAACACTACTATTTAAACTACTCTATATATACTACTACTACCACTACACCCCCTACTATATCCACTCTACTACTACTACTCTACTACTTACTTTATACTACAAACTTCTAAAACATGACCATTTCCAAGGAGAGCTCCCCATAGCACAGTGTACGGAAGATGAAGAAGGGGAGGCAGAGGAGGGGTGGTGGGGGGGTTTTGCGGCGTGGGAGGGGAGGAGGAGGAGGGGGGAGGAGGAGGGGAGGGGGGGTCATTTCTGCACACGCATTGGCCACCGTTGGGTAAAATTTCCCATACTGACCAGCACCTGAAGGCATGATTAAGACATTCTGGGGGGGAAAAAATTTTTTTTTAAAGATTTTTTTTTTTTTTTTTTGGGGGTGGGGGGGGGGTGGAGGGGGAAAACTTTAAAAAATTAAAATTTTATTGATTATTCAGAACAAAACATATAAAAAACGGGGTCTTTTCCGTCGAAAAACCCCAACCGTTCTACCAGCTACAGACCTCAGATCTAAATTTAAAAAAAAAGAAATTATTGATATATTAGAAAAAAAACATTAAAGAATTTGGGAGAATGTGCAAAGTTGATGTTGAGGGTCTTGGCTGGTAGAAATAAAAGCGCGGGTTTGGGCATGTTCAAGGGAAAGCAGACCACCCTCATAAAAAAGCAATGAACTTCGTAGTGGATGGAAAGAGCCCAAAGGGGGGAAGAAGACCTACAAAAACCTGGGTGCCTGTTTGCGAGATTTAGAGAAAGGGGGGTAAATAAGGAGGGGAAGCTCAAACAGGAAGATGGAGAAGGCTCATCAATGTAAACCTCCCGGGAGAAAATGCCCAAAAAAAGGAAGAAATTCGAACAAAACATGTACCTGTACTAAAAATTTGTTTTTTTTTTCATTGTGAAGTTTTTTTTTTAAGGAAAGTTAACTTTACATAAGAACAAACCAGTATCTGTACGAAGATACTTTTTGGGGTTTTTTTTTTTGGGAAAATTTTTTTTAATGAAGTTTAAAACAAAAGAACAAAGCATTCCTGTACTGAAATTTGATTTTGGTGTGTTGAAACTTTTTTTTAATGAAGTTTTAAACAATAAGAACTGACAATACCAGAGTCAAAAATTTTTGTTTTTTTGGTAAAACTTTTTTTTTTAATGAAGTTTTTTTAAACAATAAGAAGAAAACATATCCATAGGAAAATTTTTGGGGTTTTTTTTGGGGGAAAATTTTTTAAAAGGTTTTTTTATACAATAGAAACTAGAAAATTCCCAGTAGTCAAATTTTAAATTTTTTTTTGTGAAAAAATTTTTTAAAATAATGTTTATTATACAATAAGATCAAAAAATCCCTTACCAAAATTTTAATTTTTGTGGAAATATTTTTTCTAAATTTTATTATACAATGAAAAAAAACATTACCTGTACTGACATTTTTTTAAAAAACAATTTTTTCATCAATTAACCTGTACAATAACGAAAACAAAAAAAGGAAAAAGGGTCCCAAAAACCTATGTGGTATAGGGGGGGGGCATCAAGACCCAATTCTTGGGGGCCAATATTGAGGGAAACGCCTATCTCCTCTCCCTCGCGCTTTTTCCCCTGCCCAAAAGGGGGCGGGTATCCACTTACACGGGAAATGCCTGGGGGGGGGGACTGTATGAAGTAAGGCGCGCAAACGGTACCCATCCAAATGGAACCCGCCGACGCTGCTTTAAACCTTTGGGGGGGAAAGCGAGTGCTCTGACCACTGAGCATCCCTCCCTTACCAAACATGTACCTTGCTGAAATTGTGTGTGTTGTGGTGTGGTTTTGGGGTGTGTTTTTTTGTGTGTGTATACAATTTTATCCCGTTAATCTCAACAATAACAACAAAAACACTGACCACAGGATGTTTAGGGGAAAAAAACCCGGCCCCAGTCCTAATGAACGCGAGTCTGTACTTCTATCTGAAAAAAAATAAAAACAACAAAAACTCTGTATAATAAAAAAACAACAAAACAAAAGTTTTACATCCGCATAACGAAAAAATAATAAAAAATGTTACAGGCATCTGTGTAATGAAAAAGCAAGACAAAAAAAGTCTGTACTCTGCATAAGAAAAAGTAACGAAACAAATGTCTACAGGTACATCTGAATTGAAAAAGCAAAGACAAAAAATGTCTTACATGTGTTTAATGAAAATTTTACCGACAACAAAAGTCTGTACATGTGTATAATGAAAAAATTTAAAAACAACAAATGTCTGTCACTGTATAATGAAAAAATAACGACAAAAAATTCGTAATCTGTTTTAAAGAAAAGCAAAGACAACAAAAAGTCTGTATATCTGTATAAGAAAAAGCAACGACAACAAACCGTAAAGGTTAATGAAAAAGTAATGACAACAAATGTCTGTAATCTGTATAATGAAAATAGAACAACAAATGTCTGTACATCTTTATAACGAAAAACAACAACAAATGTCTGTACATCTGTATAATGAAAAAGCAACTACAACAAATGTAAATCTGTATAATGAAAAAGCAACGACAACAAACGTCTGTACATCTGTATAATGAAAAAGTATTGACAACAAATGTCTGTACATCTGTAAAATGAAAAAGTAACAATTTCTGTACATCTGTATAATGAAAAAGCAACAACAACAAATGTCTGTACATGTTTATAATGAAAAAGCAACGACAACAAATGTCTGTACATCTGCATAACGAAAGAGTAATGACAACAAATGTCTACAGGTACATCTATGTAATGAAAAAGTAATGACAACAAATGTCTACAGGTACATCTGTGTAATGAAAAAGTAATGACAACAAATGTCTACAGGTACATCTGTGTAATGAAAAAATAATAACAAATGTCTACGGACATCTTATAAAGAAAAAATAAAAAAAAAAATGTCTGTACATCCATATAATAAAAAGAACAACAAAAGTTGTACATCTGTATAATGAAAACTAACGACAACAAAAGTCGTCATCTGTATACTAAAAAGAACAACAAAAATGTCTGTACATGTGTATCTGAAAAAAAAAAAGTAAAACAAAAAAGTCTGTACCTCTATTTAAAAAAAATAACACCAATGGTGAGATTTTTTCGTTGCGCTGTTTTTGCCCCCCACCATGAAGGTGCTGCTTCTGACTTCAGGAAAGTTTGCGGGTTAGGGTTTATTTCGTCACCCACCCAAAAAACTGACATGAAAGGTAAAAGGGTCTTTTACACGCATATCTGTTTCTATTCAAAACACATACACACAACACACACACACATAGAGAAAATTTAAAGGGACTAGCAGGTCTGGCTTGAAGTTGACCTGTGAGATCATAAAAATCCCCCCCCTTAATTCACAAGGCCACCAAGATTCAAAACCAGGACTTCCAAAGGGCAACAGGACTGAAGTCAAAGGGCTTAACCACTAAGCTATAGCGCAAAATTTTTCAAAACCGTGCGCAGGGGGCCGGATATTTTAAAAAAAAAGCCATGAGTGCTTATTCCCTTTTCTGGGGAAAAAAAATAAAAAAAGAACATAAATAAAAAAAACTTCCCTCCCCAACCTTGCCCCCCCCCCCCCAAATATTTTCCCCCTGAAGCACATTGAAAACCATAATTCAATCACCAAAAACACACTCCCACCCCCCCTTTTCTAAAGCTCTATGGACCAAAGCAAGTGACAGCCAACATAATGATTCTTCCTGTACGATTTTCTCAAAGTGAAAAAGGCATGGTGTTGATGGTCCCCCCCGAAAAAAAACAATGTTTGATGTCGAGGGATCCACACATTCAAACGCAGCAAAGTATCGAAACAGCCCTTTGTTATTCCCTGAATCCAACCAATATAATACAACCCCCAAAATAAAATATATTTTTGTTTTGTTTTGTTTTTTTTTTGTTTGTTTGTTTTGTTTGTTTGTTTGTTTGTTTTTGGTTGTTTGTTTGTTCGTTAAAATATATATAAACGATTTTTTTTTTTAAATTAAAAACAAAAAACAAAAAAAAGAAAAGAAAAGACAACATGAAAAACAACACCAATAGAACTCGCAGCAAAACTGACAGAAAAACACCAAAACCCGTACAAATAAACACAAACACACACACACACAAACACACATAATAAACCCCCCCAACTAAAAAAAGAACTCAAAGAAAAACTAAAAACCCGAACGTAACACTAACACTTTACTTTTACGTTGACCTTATCTCGGTAAATTTTGGGGAAAACCCGAATAAACATACAAGATTTGACTGGTTTGCAGATAATAGAACAAGCAAAAAAAAAACCACCACACCCCCCCACACCCTACCCAGCCAAAAACCAACCAACCCAATAGCCACCCCCTCACCCCAAACAAAAATAAAGAAAAATTTAAAATTTAAAAAAAAAAAAGCCCCAGTTTCAACTAGAAAACCCAAATTGTGAACACAATCCTTAGACCTGTCCTTTAAAAAAAAAAAGGGCGTGTGTGTGTTGTGTGTGAAAGTTTTTGTTGTGCGTGGTGAGTGTGAAAAGTGTGTGTGGTGAGAGAGAGAGAAAAGGTGTGTGTGGTGTGCGCATGGGGTATAAGAGTGTTTGGGGTGTAAGAGAGAGGAGTTGTTTTTGTGTGTGGGGTGTGTGTGTGGTTTGGGGGTTGTGTGTGTTGGGGGTTTTTGTGTGGGGTGGTGTGCTTGTGTTTTTTAAGAGAAGTGGTATGTGCTGTGTAAAAAAGAGAGAGAGAGTGTGTTGTGTGGTAAAAAGTGTGTGTGTGAAAAAAAGGAGAAAAGAGGGAGAGAGAGAGAGAGAGGGGAGTGTGTGTAAGTGTGTGTGTGGTGTTAAGGGTGTGTGTGTGTGTGTAAAAGGGGTGTGTGGAAAGAGAGGAGAGAGAGGAAGAGAGAGAGAGAGAGAGAGGAGTGTGTGTGTGTGTGTAACAGTGGTGTTGTGGAGTGCGTGCGTGTGTGGTTTTAAAAGGTGTGTGTGTGTAACAGGGGTGTGTGTGGGCGTGCAGTGTGGTTTTAAAAGAGTGTGTGTGTGAACAGTGTTGTGCGATGCATATGTGTGTGTGTGCATGCTTGTATGCAGTAGTGTGTGCATGCATGTGGGTGTGTTTTTTCCTCACTCCTCAGCTAGGCTCTGAGGAAGATGAAGGGGGTTGTTTTATTCATTTCATCTCAAAGGGCAAGATTAGGTTCCGACTAAATCCTTTGCTCAACACACACTGCCCGAAAATCTAATACGCACCCCCCCCCCACCCCCTTTCGAAATTCGAAATCCCGGGCGATCCTCAGCAAAAGTTTATGCAGAATTGAGTAATGTAGGCGGGCGTTAATACAGCGGTGGTTTAAAGACCGTTTGATTCAAACGCGTGGGTCCATAAGTCATGGGGTTTGAATCTTGGCAACGGTGTCGGGGGGGAAATTTAAAGGGTTTGGGATTTTTTACCCCCTCCCCCGGTCAACAGGGTATTGGAGGGCGAACAACACAAACTTGCGCTTCGCTGATGATATTGAATTAGCTTCACAGCTAGAACAATAAAAAGACAGTGAACCCCGGGAGAAGAAAAACACAAAATTTGGTATGGAAAAACAGCGGGGAAAAAACAAAATGAAGACAAACAGCAACTTACATCAGAAATCAAAAACGAAGACCAGAAACTTGAAATGTTCACAGATTAAAAAATTTTGGGGTCTATCGTGACGACAAGGATCAAAACCAGAAATATGGCAAGACTTGCCCAGCCCCCGCCGCAATGCCAAGCCCACCCTCTGGAGCAACCGAAAAATCGCCTTCATTCCCAAAAACAGACTAGCGCTTTGGTCAAATCAGATGATGCGTCCTGGTATGTCAATCTTCTTATATGAGTGAATCAGGGCCCCTCCGCCACTTAAGAGAAGAAAAAGAGCTGTAGAAAGAGGTGCTTCCCAAGATCTTAGGCGCATTATACAAAACCCCATCACGAATGAAAGTCAAGAGACGCATCGCAAAGAAATGGGCCCTTACTGACCTTTCAAACATCGTCAGACAAGAAAAATGAATGGTTTGGTCATGCACCGCTCCTCTGGTCTTCTAAAAAAAAAAAATCCCACAAAAACAGTGAGGGAGGAGAAGAAGAAAAAGAAAAAGAAGAAAAGAAAGAGGGACAAAGGAAGAGATGGGAGGGCAACTTGAGAGTGGACAAATAGTGAGAGGGCACCCCGGGGCGGCTGAGTACGAGGGAGGATGGGGAAAGGGGGGGACAAAGCTTCGAAGGTGCCCCCCCCAAAAGGGTTCGGGAATTTAGGGATCGGTGACGGATGTGACAGGTCAACTTCAGGTACAGGCCTGCCAGGCCTTTATTTACTTCTGTATTATTAATAGCATGCAGAAAATCAAAATATGCACGTTAAAGACCCGAAATTCGTTTTCCAACCTCTGTGGGTTTACGGCAAAAAACCAAAATCTACCCCGCATACATGCTGAAGTCGGAAAGCGGGACCTTAGGTGGCCAAAAAATCCGGTCACTACGGAAAAACTCACCTTTTGGTGAACCTAGGGGCTCTAGCCAAGGGAAAGTAAAAAAAAAATTTTTTTAATTTAAAAAAAAAAAAAAATAAATAAAAAAATTTTCGTTACAGTCCAGACCAACAAGGCAACAGGGCCGATGCATGACCATGGGGGAAAGCGACTGGCCCGAGTGAAAAGACCGATAAAAAAATGCCATCCTAACTCCCATCCCCCCCCCAAAAAAAAAAAAAAAAACGACCATCACTTTCATCGTACAAACTATTTAACTGCCCCTTTTATCAGGACCGTCATGGACCCAAGTGGGAAGGAGGGGGGGGGAGGGGCAGAAGCAATTTCATAGATTTTATACTGCGCTCTACTGAACCAGGTCGAAAAATGTGTCAGTTATTATGAAAGCTAAGTGCCCCAGCCTACACGAAATAATAATCATAATAATTTTAGAAACATGGATATAAATAAATAGGGTCTTTTGTGAGAACAAAAACAACGTTGTTATTTGGGGGGGGAAATAATCCATGCCATATAAAAAGCCTGTATTTGTGAGAACAAATCAAAATGTTTTTTGGGGGGTAAATAATCCATGCCCTTTTAAATGCACTGTATTTTGTGAGAAAAAATCAAATTGTTATTTGGGGGGGTAAATAATCCATGCCAATAAATACGCGTATTTGGAGAACAAATAAAGTTGTTTTTGGGGGGGAAATAAACATGGAAAATAAATCGCTCATTTTGTGAGAAAAAAATTAAGTTGTTATTTGGGGGGAAATAATACATGGCATATAAAAAGGTGTATCTTGTGAAAAAATCAAAGTTGTATTTGGGGGGCAAATAAAACATGGATTAAAAAAGCGCTCTATCTTGTGAGAAAAAATTAACCAAATGTGTTAAGGAGGGGGGGGTGGGGGGGGGGGGGGGGATAGCCTATGGTTAGAGGTTGCAATAGTGATTTTACAGCTTTTGACAAAGTTAAAACACTATAAAAAAAAAATTTGTAATTTATGTGACTGAACTAAGTTTTTAAATTTTATTTATGTTCTTTATGAAATTTAAATTTTTTTTTTATAAAGTAACAGAAAAATAAACAATGAATAAAAGGCATCTATTTGTATGGAAGGGGTGGGGGGGGGGGGGGGAGGGGATGTAACAAAACGATTTTGATAACTGCCCGTTTTTTCTTGTTTTTTGTTAAAAAAAAAAAAAAGGACATGATTCATGAAAATGCAAATATATATATATATATATATATCAAAGATAAGAAATATAACAAGCATGATATATGATGATTAAACTTTCTTTTTATTTTTGTTTTGTTTTGTGTTTGTTCCTTGGGTAGAGTGTGTGTGTGTGTATGTGTATGTGTGTTGTGTGTGTGTGTGTGTGTGTGAGAGAGGAGAGAGAGAGAGAGAGAGAGAGAGAGGAGAGAGAGAGGAGAGAGAGAGAGAGAGAGAGAGAGAGAGAGAGAGAGGAGAGAGAGAGAGGAGAGAGAGAGAGAGAGAGAGAGCAAGAGAAAGGACTGTGTGTGTGTGTTTGAGAAAGAGAGAGAGGGGGAGAATGAGAAAGAGAAAGAGAGTGAGAGAGAGTGAGAGTGTATGTGTGTGTGTAGCTGTGCATGCACATGCATGCATTCCTGATGGAGAATACAACAGACACAAGAGTCCTGATAAAAGTGTTCCATAATGACACAGTGTTTTCTCCATGCTAAACACACACACACACACACACACACAACACACACAACACACACATGTATACACCATACACAGACTCACACAACACCACACACACCCTACACATACAACACATTACACACACACACTCTACAAACACCCCATCCCCTCTACACACACAAGACACACACACACACACACACCACTCCCCACACACAGACAGCTGTTGGTACTGTTACAATAAATCACAGCTGTTTCATTTCCTGCACATCCTATGGGCTCTGTCAATCCTGCTTGAAAGAGAGAGAGAAAGGGAGAGAGAGAGAGAGAGAAGTATGTGTGTGCATATGAGTGAGTGAGTGATGAGTGAGTGATGAGTGAGTGAGTGAGTGAGTGAGTGAGTGTGTGTGTATGTGTAAGGAAGTGTGTGCGTGTGTGTGTGTGTGTGTGTGTGTGAGTGTGTGTATGTGTAAGGAAGTGTGTGTGTGTGTGTGTGTGTGTGTGTGAGTGTGTGTGTGTAAGGATGTGTGTGTGTGTTTAAGGATGTGTGTGTAAGGATGTGTGTGTGTAAGGATGTGTGTGTAAGGATGTGTGTGTAAGGATGTGTGTGTATGTATAAAATGTGTGTGTGTGTTATGTGTGTGCACGTGTGTATATGTGTATGCACGTGTGTATATGTGTGTGTGCGCGCGCATGTGTATATGTGTGTGTGTGTGCATGCGCGTGCGTGTGCAGGCACAGACGAAGAAACACATAGGTGTTTTATTGTAGCTAGCAGGTTATTCATAAAAAACAACAAAACCAATTTTCGATTATTTTCAGCTTATTGGTTGACACGCATACACACGCACACATACACACACCATATCACTTAGAGTGAACAGACGTTAAATTGAAGACAACAACATACACACACACACACACACATACATACACACGTGTACAGGCATGTATGTGTATGTGCATATGTGTGTGAGTATGTGTGTGTGTATTATCAAACTGTGACATCTCTCAGCATAAATCGATACAGTCAGAATGCCATCACAATCGATACTGTTACCACACCAACGGAATCAATAACCGCGTTACCCTCCCCTGAAGTTAACATCAGTCCTAACTTCTTCTTCTTCTTCCTTTTTTGTCATGTTTCTCCCAGGGGAGGTTTGACATTGATGAGCCTTCTCCATCTCTCTCTGTTCTGAGCTTCTTCCTTATTTATGCCCCTTTCTCTAAGATCAACTGCAATACAGGCAGCACCAGGTCTTGCTAGGTCTTCCCTTTGGTCTCTTTCCATCCACTACAAAGTTCATTGCTCTTTTTATGATGTGGTGGTCTGCTTTCCGTTGAACGTGCCCAAACCAGCGCAGTCTATTGGTACTAGCTACAGACTTCAGACATCAACTTTGCCCTAACTCTAAAAAGGTAAAGGTGTCCCCATAACCTATAAGGTCGTAGGGGAGCAAGACGTCAGAGACCTCACTATGATTTCTAAATTGTGTGTGTGTGTGTGTGTATGTGTGTGTTTATGTCTTTATTAGATAATGGTCATTATGGTGCGCGGGTGCACGTGTGTATGTGTGATAAAACTGTGTTCATATATTGGTGTGTGTATGTATGGGTGTGCGCGTGTGTGTGAATGTGCACGTGCGTGCAGGCAATAAAAAATAATTAAAAAAAAAAAGTATTTTCAATCAATGGTATTTACAACATTGTATTCCTACATTGGTGTGTGTGTGTGTGTGTGTGTGTGTGTGTGTGTGTGTGTGTGTGTACGCAGTGAGTGTATGTGTGTGCGCACCTGGGTTTGTGTTTGTGTATGATAATTTTTTAAAGCTATCTTGGAATGCTTACAACAATCTGAAATGTATTTTTCTTGTGTCTTGTGAGATAATTATAGGTTAAAAGGCCTGTCAGTATTGTAATTGCCCTTCATGGGAGATTAAAGTGTTTTTGACTTGACTTGATTGACTTGACACTTCTTAGGGGCCGGATTTTGAGGGCGAGGCGCCAAACTCCTCCCCCTCGCTGTTTTACCTTCCTGACCTAAAGAAGCAGGTCCCCCTTTTTTACAGCTATGTCCTGACTCACTACTCCCTGAAAACTCCTTCCACGAAACAAAAAACCCCAAAAGCACCACACCCCACACAACCAAAAAAGGACTCAAATGAGGTACAAGTCCCAAACACATGGGGAACCTTTCTTTTGCCACGATAAAAACCCCTGTTCGCCTATAAAAAGGAAAACCCTACGTGCTGGTAAAAAGGATGAAAAATTTTTGGGGGGTTTTAAAAACGTAACAGGAACGTATTTTAAAAAATTTCCCCAAAAAGTGCAATGTGGGGCTATCTTACTCTTTGGGGTTTGTCCCGAAGCTTAAGCTTCAACCTCTTTTGCTTTTGTGACGGCCAAACTTAAGAAGGCGACTTACGTTTTTAAAAAAACCACAAATGATGGTTAACCAAGGGAAAGACTCTGGCCTGTGGGGAAAATATTTTTCAAAAACACAGTTATTTTCCCTTGCCCATAAGTTTGCCTAGTTTTTGTCTTTGGGCCCTTTTGTTTGACAGTCAACAAGTGTATTTGGGGGATTTAGGCCTTCAGTGTAAGATTTTTTAAAAAAAAAAATTTGTACAAAATGGACAGAATGGTATTCCCCGTTGGGGACTTATTTGGTGAAAAATCATCAATTGCTTAAAGGGGGGATTGTTGTTGAATATTTCAACCCTTTTAAGATACCAGCCCAAATTTTTTAAAAATTTTTTTATTTTTCAGTTTTCAGTGACATATTTTGAAAATTTGTAAAAAATAAATTGTCATTATAAAAAAAAACGTAAAACAATCTAAAAGAGACATTATAAACTTTTCAATGATGTATAATGTGTATTATTTTTGCTGGGTAAGTCTGTTTAAATTTTTAAAATATAGCCAAAAATTCACGCGCCCCACAAATGGGGGGGATCCATTCACTGCGACTCAATAATTAATAGGGCCAAACGGTCCCAACACAAAATTTTTAATTTTGGGAAACCTTTCTTTTTTTTTTTTTTCAAAAATTCTTTTTATTGAGGGTAATGGAAAAAACACTAATGCTTTTTTTTTCACCCATCCCCCTGGGTTGCGGGGTTTTTAAATTTTTGTTCTGTTTTCCCCCCGGCACACAAGGCCCCACTTTATGAAAAAAACGGACAGGATTTTAACGTCAGCCAAGAGTTCTCGGCTTCGCAGGGGGCCTCGGTTTTTTAGTCCCTCCTAAGGACTTTTTGGGGGAGTGGGTCTGCATGATGTTAAATCAGGGGAAAATACCCCCTTTGGAAAGGGGAACGAACCCGGGTCATCAATTTCCGTGCTGTTCTAACCCCTGCTACCCTCCCCTAGGCTTAAACCAAAGTACAAAAAACACAAACCCAAGAACCAAAGCGTTACGCTCCTTCAAAGGGATCAAAATTGTTAAAAATCATTTTTAAAAAAAAATAAAGGGAATCACCTTTCCAAAAGGGATCGGTTTTTTTTTTACCATGTCAAAAAGAGACTTATATGGTCAAAAAAAGAAGAGGAGAAGGGGGGGAGGGAGGGGGAGGGGGGGAGAGAGAGAGGGGAGAAGAGAGGGGGAGGGGGGGGAAAAAGAGAAAAGAGAGAGAGAGATAGAGAGAGAGGGACAATGACAATGACAAGACAAATTCTTTTATTTCGAGGGGTAATGTGACAAAAAATGACTTAGGATAACAATATCTTTTGAAGAGAGAGAGAGAGGGGAAGAGAGAGAGAGGAGGAGAAGGAGAAGCAGCCGAATGATTTTTCACAAAAAGGCCCTTGGCCCTACATGAAGGGGGTTTTCGAATGC